>OZ024708.1:14646353-14754681 GCA_964016945.1 Microplitis deprimator | reverse complement strand
AATTTGGTCAATGTAGCGTTTGGCGTTGAGGGATTGATGAACGATTACTAGAGGAGTTCACCACAACCATGAAATCCCAGCCCAAACCATCACCGATCCTCCATTGAAGGCAGCAACAGGGCGAGTGAAGTTTTGTAAAAAACGTTCACCTTAGCGACGCCAAAGTCGGGGCCTTCTGTCGTCACCGTACAGGCAAAACCGAGACTCATCAGAGAACAAAACATTGGTCCATTGCCTCCAGTTCCACCCAAAATGTTCGCGAGCGTACGCTAGACGAGCTCGGCGATGTCTGACCGTCAGCATTGGTACCCGAACCGGATTTCTGCCTCGCAACCCAAACTCACGAAGACGATTGGTCACTGTTTGGCGTGAAATGTTTCGAGGTTGTCATCGTCGTCGTTGTTGTTGTCGCTGTCGTTGTTGTTGCTGTTGCTGTCGACGGTTTGGAACATCCTGAGCAATGACTCTCGCATAAACGAAAGGTTCTTGCCGAGCACGTCGAACTATTGCTCGATCATCGCGAGGAGTCGTTTCACGTCGATGACCTTGTCCTGGCCGTCGCCCGTATCCAGCTGTCTCTTGATATCGCGTATAGGCACGAGACACGACCGATGCGCTAACGCCTAACATGTCACCGACATCCCGATACCTGTAACCCTCTTCAACGAGAGTTACTAGCCGAGCGACTTCTGGCTCAGATAAATGCCGCCTAGGCATGATCAAAAATTTAAAAAAAAATAAAGTTTGCAACAATTTTTAACAACTTTTTTTTTTAAATTTATCAAAATTAAAAAAATAAAGATTAGTTTTGAAAAAAACTGTTTTTTTTTTTTTTTTAGAGTACAAATAAACTTCGCTGAGAGTATCAATAATTAATCGCATAAATTTTCGTAGGTTGAGTACATGAATACCGGTTAGGGGTATCAACTTTAATTTAATGCAATTAATTTGGGATAAGGAAAATTGTGGTACGCCTATGCCGAATCATGTCAAAATTCAGTGAGCATTATTTCCTGAGATGTTTGAAACATTTTAAAACACAAAAAAAAAAAAAAATTCAAAAAAAAAAATTCAAAAAAAAATTTTTTTTTTTTCTTAATTTCAACCGCTAATGAGTACCAAATTGACAAAAACAATGAAAAAACGATAATTGTTTTCATTTCGATAGTCATAACAAAATTAAAGGAACAAAACTTGTTCCTTTAATTGTTTTGGAAAATTTTGATCAATCCACCCCGAAAAACGGCTCGATGGATCAATTTCAAAATTTACAGGGTTATTGGGGGTACATTAAGCTAAAAAATTCCCTGGCAACATTATTTTTTTTAACAATATTTACAAAGTAGCGGTTGATTTACTGTTTAGCCAAAAAAAGTCACTTTTTTGTACTCACTTCATAGGGATGTTAAGGATAAAAAAAAATTTTTTTCATAAAAATTGATAAAAGGGTCTTGTAGGGAATTTATTCAAATTTTCAACGCCACCCTCAAATTTACTGTGCGCTCATTATTACCTGAAATATCGACGATCAAACCCAAAAGGATCATTTTCCGTTTGAAGGCTGATATCTCAGCGACAAGTTATCGTACGAATCTCCAAAAAAATGGAAATTAAAGCTGATTAAATTTGCTATCCGACCTATGCATTGGTTTAGCTGAACGATTTTTTTCGCAGCCCGTGGACTCTCTCAAAGAAAAGGAAAAATTTAGAAAATTTTTTTTTCGCGGTATTTCTCATGTTTGCGCAATGGCTGGTGGTCTAAAAAAATTGATGAAAATGAGTTGGAACTAGAGATTTCAAGCTACAAAATGCTTTTTTTTGTTTTTCGATACGATTATTTTTCACAAAGTTACAGCCTTTCAAAAATCACTAAAAAATTTCTAAAGTTTTTCTGTTCCTTTAATTTATGGCATGAGTGTATGTCAAAATATTGCAACGCGACGGGCAAGGCAAAGATTAAAAAAAAAAAATCGCGTGAATTTTTTTAATATTATAAAAGACACAAATGATAATAAATTAAAAAACAAATAAATAACTAATTTAGTGATTAATTAAACGTGTTTCGTGAAATCATGTTTCTTAATTTGTGCTAAAGTGCGTGTGTGAATTTAAATAAATTTAGTAACAAATCAGATTAGTTTTGTGAATATGTTTTACAATATTAAAGTCCATGTAGTAAAATGAATAAATTCGGTGATGAATGGAATGAATTTTGTGGATATGTTTTATAATGTAGGTTTCAAGTGCATATAATAATTTAAATGAATACAGTGATAAATTGAATAAGTTTTGTGAAAATATTTTTCTTAATCGGTGTTCAAGTGCGAGTACGAGTAATTGCGTGTGTGATAAAAATATAAAATAAAAGTGATCGAAACATCAAACGACAGATGATCTTATTTTTTTTTTAAAAACAATTATTAACTGTAATTACAATTAGAATTAATAATATTATTATATTAATAATAATTATTATTATAATGATAGAATTATTATTATTATTATTAAAAAAAAAAAATCCTGTTGCTAGTAGGGTTCGAACCTGCATCCCTAGGCACGGTACAAGAAAAATTATTATTATTATTTAAATTCTTATTATTATTCGAATCCTGGTTTGAATGTAATCCTGTGAAACTGGGACAAAACTCCACTATTTACAGTCAAACCAGGCGTCCAGTTCATATGGTATTTTATAGAGCAGACTCTCTCTTGACCACTCAATTTTCTGAGAATTGTTAGAAAAAAATACACTTTAAACAGGTCTAAATTTTCGACTCGGGATCTTTCTGACATTCATGCCGGTCGGGTAAATTTATGTCGATCTTCGAAGCCCCGTAACTTTTTCCCAGTTTATTTGACGTACATAATGCATTATCACTTTTTTGTAGAGAATTCAATTTCCTACAAAATTATACCAGGCGGAATTGAAAGAAAAATTTTTTTCATAGTCTTAATAACGAAAAACTAAAATGAAAAATTTTCGCGTTTATTTTAGATTGAAAAGGGGACCCCCATTTGTGATAGCTCAATTTTAAAGATATCTGGCTGAAATTTAGTGAAGGTTTCTTTTATAATATAAAGTAACTTTTGACCCATAAGAGGTTAAAAAAAAATATTTGTTTTTTTTTTGGGACACCCTAATATATATGTATGTAGGAGAGGGAAGTTACCAGTGCTATAAGCAGCAGCGGAAGTAGTTCGGTGCTCGCCACGAGATCGCGCCCACCACTTGTAGTGTCCCTGGTAAGAAATGTTTAGACTCGCGGTTGGTTTACCGAAAGTGATTGTTGTTACGTGCAAGACTTGTAATATGTTTTGCACCAAGAAAAATATTCAAGATTTAAGTAGATTTCAGTATTTTATTTTATGCGACTGTGCGCTATGATATTTCCAAAGTAACTACTATTACAAAAATTTACAATGTTCAAAGATAGCTTGACCCAGGGCGTGGGTCATTACAATATTTAGTAGTGGGAATCGGTAAATAGGAAGTAGGATGATTTGTCAACGAATGGCAAGTAGGTCAGGTGACCAGAGGGAGGAGTAATTAAAAGGAGATGGTTTTTTTGGGAAGGTGTAGGTGGCGAGAGAGGCCAGGTGCAAGGTTTGACGTCAGTGGGTCCAATGGCATACCTGAAGATAATTGAGGTAACGGTATGGTTGGACCCTAATGGCAATGTTTACCAAAAATATTAGTACGTCTACTAAATTTTATAATAATATACAGACTACGACAAAAAACCCGGAATATTGTAGAGAAATTACAAACGAATATGTCTAAATGTAAACTTTATGACTATAAGAGGATGAGCGAGAATACTCATCTCTTTTGGTATAAATATTTTCTAAAATATAATATTTTAATGGCTGGGAAAATTCAGCTATTTGACGACAACTCAATATAATTTTTAAGCCTAAGACTGCAATAAACAAATAAGCAGCTTAAAACTTAAGTAAACTAAAATTTAAGTGTATCTTTAAAAATACATTTTGACTATAATTTTGAACAAATGAATTTAAAATCTGTCTAGACAAAAATAATTATTTTAAAATATAATAAAATTAAAAATTATAAAATTATAAATGTGCGACTGAACAAGAAACTTATTTCAGAACTGTTAAATTCTAAACTTGAGACTATTCTGGCCCGGATACTCGTCCGTTATTTGACAGAGTGATAAGTACCTTTTTTGATGGTAATATAGTACATCCTATATTACATAATGACAAAAATATTTATGATCAATATTTCCATGAATAATTTTTCTTAGAAATCTAACTTGGACTTTCAAAAAAAAATTAGTTAAATAAAAAGTATAGAGCCTCTACTGTACAAAAATTCACAATTTATTTAATTGATTGCATAGGAATTTAATTATATATAGTTCTATACAATTATATATAGTTCTATATAATTATATATAGTTGTATATAATTATACAGGGCCATTTTTCATTCAAAATTATCCATAATTATATATAATTTTATTTACCCGGGATAGTAAAATTATTTTCATATTTTTTAGTAAAATTTACTACATTTTTTTATCCGTGTATATTCACTGTGAATTTACTGTAAATTTACTGTGAATTCACTGTGAATTTACTGTGAATTCACTGTGAATTTACTGTGAATTCACTGTGAATTTACTGTAAATTTACTGTGAATTTACTGTGAATTCACTGTAAATTTACTGTTAATTTACTGTGAATTTACTGTAAGTTCACTGTTAATTCATTGTGAATTTGCTGTGAAACCACTATCGAATCACTGTGAGATAACCATAAAATTACAGTGACCGAATGGCACAAAATCATGGTGATTTCACCGTAATTTCATCATGGTCTCACAATTTTTTTACTATAATCTCACTGTGATTTCACTGTGATTTTACAGTGATTCCAGGTCCGCGAGGGTTGAGGGAATCTAGGCTAAATGGCAAGAGATATGTGCAGAAATTATATGCTTTGTCTCAAAATAAGTATTGATTGGGTCCATTCAAATATGGGATTTATTTGCCTGTAACAAATTATATTTGACTGAAATAAATTGTTCTCTCAGTGCGGGTAATTTTTTTAAATATATCTTTTCTAAATTATTTGTTAAAAAAACACATTGTCGGATACAGTATCACATTGTTTAGAATTATTAAAATGACAATTATAAATGCAATGGATTAACGTATATGTTGCATGAAAGATTATAATAATTATAATAGGTAAATAAAAATATACTTCAGTTAGGAAACGTCAAAAACAAATTTACACTTTTTAAATCATAATGTTCCTCGAGTAAAATATATAATTTTTTTTCCTCAATTGTTAAGTTACCAAAAATTTTTTTTTATTTCTTAAAGATGTGAGTATTTGTTTCTTAATAATAATATTCGGAATTTTAGACGATGGTGAGGTGATTAATTATCAAGCAAGTGATTACTCCAAAACCGATTATTCTTATAACATGGACGACAATAGTGATAATTCCATTGATGTTGAAAGTTTCAATAATCACCATGATTTTGACAATTCTGCGAGAATGAATTAAGTGATGATGATTATATGAATTTTGATAATGATAATTTCTACGACAATGAAATAAGTGATGATGATGACACGGATTGTTCGAGTGATATTGAAGAAACTCAATCTATTATCAGTAGCTCTAATGATAATTAATCGGGCAACTGTAACGAAAGTCAATGGGATGATAGTTGGTCTAGTAGTGAATCTGATAGCGATGAATCTCATCGTAGTTCAGATGATATGCAAGATTAGCCTCGTTTTTATAATGAAAATCTAATTAATCCTATATATCTTAGTACTCCTATAACTTTAGGCGAAAGCGTGTTATGCATTTTAACATTTATGATACATCACAAAGTAACCAAAGCTTTATTAGCAGAGTTATTATCTCTTATAAGACTACATTGCATTACGCCAAATATTTGTATAAAATCTTTATATTATTTTCAAAAAATTTTCAAAAATATTCAGTCACCAATCGTACGTCATTATTTTTGCTCTCTATGCTTTTCCAAGTTAGATAATCAAAAAAGTATATGTCCAAAATGCAAAAAAAAAAAAAAACAGGAAACAAGTTATTTCATTCAAATTCCTTTAGTGCCACAATTAATGAACCTTTTTAAGCGACCTAATTTTTATAATTCTTTGCAAGGCCGATTCCATAGACAAAAAATTTATGATAACAATCTAGAAGATATTTGGGATGGGAGCATTTACAAATCATTTTTTAAAAACAATGGTTTTTTATCGTGTCCTTCAAATATTTCGTTCACGTGGAACACCGACGGTGTATCACTTTTTACATCTTCTAAATTTACCCTGTGGCCATTTTATTTGACGGTAAACGAACTTCCACTCAAGGATCGAACAAAAAACGAAAATTTGTTGTTAGCAGGAATTTGGTTTGGGGACAAACCAAAACCGAATTTATTTATGAGTAGTTTTCGCGATAATTTGAAAAAATTTACAATGATGTTTGGTGCAGAACGCCTGACTTGAATAGTAGAGTAAAGGTTCAAGGTATGATAATTTGTGGCACTTGCGACCTACCAGCAAAAGCCACTCTTTTAAACATGAAAGGACATACAGGAATTTTTGGATGTTGTCACTGCAAAATTCAGAGTAAATACTTTAGTAAAAGACGTATTTATCCTTTTAAAAAAAAAATTGCAAGTTAGAACGACTAAAGAATCTATAAAAGATAGTAAATAAGTCGTAAAATCTCGAAAATCAGTCAATGAAATCAAAGGTCACACAGTTTTAACGCAAATCGTGCATGATGTTTTTAATATACAATTGTTGTTGATATCATGCACAGTGTATATTTAGGTGTTGTTAAAAAATTATTTAGTTTGTGGTTTGACAGTTGTAATAGTAACAATGTCTTTTCTCTTCATGAACATTTGAGTTGGGTAGACAGTAAAATTCGATCTATTTACCCCCCGGGATTTGTTTCTAGATTAACTAAATCAGTTCATGATTATAAATACTGGAAAGCATCGGAGTGGAAGCAATGGCTTTTATAATATTCTATTCCTATTTTGAGTTCAATCATGACCGACCAATACTTAGAACATCATAAACTGTTGGTGACTGCTATCAGCTACCTAAGCTATACATCTATAAGCAAACAAATGATTTCTGTTTCATTCACTTCAATTAAAATTTATATTTTTCAATTCAAAAATTTGTACGGATTGACCCATATGACCTGTAATTTACATAGTCTATATCATCTTCCGGATGTTGTTCGTAAATTTGGTCCGCTACCTGTAACATCTTGTTTTGCTTATGAAGATTTGAATGGCTCATTTCGACAGTTGGTGCAAGCTACTCGGTATGCACAGTTACAAATTTGCTCAGCTTTGTCCGTTTTTAATAATATTATCGAAGTAAAGTCTGAAGCAATTTTAGAAAATACTGATGTGACACAATTTTGTAAAAAAGTGGAACTATTTCATTTGAGAAAACGAAAACTAGTCTATATTTTAGATAAATGCTTTATAATAGGTAAAATAGTTCACTATCATCTCTCTGATTCATTGCGAATTATTTTCGAGGGTATTAATATTTACTTACAAGCTTCTGATAAGATTTACAGGTTTACACGCTTATTCAAAAACAATTTAGTATATGAATCAGAACTCTACAAACGTAAGAAAAAAACAAATTCATCTATTGTTGTTTACAATCGCGGTAATCAAAATAATATTGGTATTATTAGCGAATTTATAAAAGTTTGTTTCTGTCAAGATGTTCCTTTTAGTGCTAATTGTATAAATAGTAATTTTTTCGCAGTTATTACAAAGTGTTCTTTAGTAGAATCTATTATACCTGATACTTTAATTGATATGATTGATCTTCGTGAAAATTCTCATTTGACATTAAATTATAGAATATATTATTATGTAATGAATTTATCCTGAATAAAGCTTAAACTTATGACAAATTCATATACTTACCTTATTTCTGAAGATAATTTATTTTTATTGAAACTCATGAGAAGTGGAAATGTAAAATTGTTTTATAATTAAAATTGTCCACCATTAACTTATCAGGAATGTGAGTTGATTCAGAATAAACTTAATATGATATCATATAAATCATCTTAATATCATATCATATAAATATTTAGTTATAAATAATGAATTTTTTTACCAAAATTTAAATGTGATTCAGTTTGAATCTAATCTACATTTAAAATAAAATTCGTAAGTATACGATAATTATTTACTTGAATTATTTCTTCAAAAAACTGGACAAAACGTACATTAAATACAATTTTATCCGTAATTTAAGAAAAAAATTATTCAAATTCATCCTCAATACTCCTAAATCTTTATTCGTTATGAATTTAATATGAATCAAAAAATTTAGGATTGTATTAATTTCAATTTTGAAGAAGGATCCAAAGTTCTACAGGCGTCTTAATTTCTATCGACAAATCAATCTCAAATTGGGATTTATCTTAGGACTCATTCATATTTGTGTCAAAATATAAATTTAAATCTAAACTTAAAATTAAAATTCATTATAAATTAAAATTTTTTTTGCATGGGGATATCTGAGCGTACGTATGTATGTACATATGTACGAACGTATGTAAATATTCTTCAAGTTCTGAACGGATTAACCGATTGAGATCGAGGAAGGATTCGAAGCGACTTATTAATTCCTACAATTGCTAAAAATAAAGCTTAATCAGTACAGTATGATCGGGTCATTTGACAATAATGTTTTCAGGGTCAATGAGCTACAAATCCACGGGAAGTTTCAGGGTTACCCCACAGGTCATCCGTTTTTCAAATTTTTTATATACAGAAATAATCATACAAATTTTCTTTTTTTATTTGCTCAACAACACATCACTTATAAATTGAAATTTATTTATTTTTTGTGTGATATAATTATACGATCAGTTTCTCGCCATCCTGTTTCGATTGCGCCATGGACCATTCCATAATGAACACTTGTACCTTCACCAGCGAATAGCAGTACCTAAAAAAAAATTACCGAGGAACTCATTCCAAATACTAAATACAATCAATATTAAATACATACGGGCTTATCATTTTTCATGATTGGTTCTGCATAATCTTCAATGTGAGCACCAGCCATATAATATTTTACGCCATGAGAACTATAAGTACCAAGAAAGTTTTCATTGGTGTTCCATAGACTCCTAAAAGAACACAATTAAATTATAACTTTGCAGTTTAAATTTTGTAATGATTTTAAGCACACCTTGTAATAATAGTTGGCTCAGTTAGATTATAAGCCTTTCCAAAAAATTTAGTTACAAGTTGTTTCACTTGATCTTCAAATAATTCTTCTGGAGTTAATTCCATTTCACGGGCGTAAGGTCCACATACCCAAAGAAGAAACAACTTTGGTTTGTGCTCAATAATCAATACTCTGTTCACACCAAGCATCCATTTATTTTAGGCTAAAAATTTAATATTTAAATAGCAAATTATGAATTTTGAAGTTCTGAATATTACAGAATTCATACATCATTTTCTAATTCCTTTCTGTCCTCTTCAGTCCAATAGAAACTCTGCCCATAGATAGGGTCGTGCAACCACCAAGGATTTTCATAATAGAGAATTATTTTAGCGACACCTCCGAAGGAAATATTCTGCAATAATTTTTCTATTGTCATTATTTTCGAATTCAACTCAACAATTATTTTTGATAAAGTAATAATTACGTTAATGGCCTTAAGTTTTTTTTTCAGGTAATGGTGGATTAAATAATTTGTTGTAATTTTTTTTAATAACACCTAAAGACGGTGTTACTATAACATAATCAGCAAAATGTTCTTGTCCATCAGCAGTTGTCACTTTTATAGGAGTTTCATCGAATTTTATTTCCGTTACTTTGGTATTCAGTTTAGTTATATCTTTTACTGGAAGTTCTTTCTCTGGATTTGGATATTTTTTATAAATATAATAATTACATTATTTTCCAAATTAATTATTTATTAATAGTATTAATCATAGCTATAAAGTAATATTACAAACCATAAGTATATCTAGAATAGTAGAATACGTCCGGTTTTTCTAATTGATTTCGTGATCACCTTCACATCCTTCGAAATCTCGTAACGCTCTTGCTGATACTTCATACCAATCCGAAGCAGCGTCTTCTTCCATTCGCATCATATTTAATGAATGTAGCAGTGGCTGATATTGGTCTGTAGTTATTTCTGGATGCTGTTTGAAGTATTCATATAATCTCAAAAAATAAAAATCAATTCTAATTATAATTTGTCAAACAGGAATTTATTATTAAATTTCATTAAAAATATATTTACTTCGTTTCTGCATATTCTCCGAACGAGCCAGTTTTTAAATTATCGATATCATCATATATGTGTGTAACATTGTCAATAAAATAATCTATTAATGGGGTTGCTACATTTTCGGGTATTACTTCTCCTGATGATCCAAATATTTTATGATTAAAATTGAGTCCGCTATCAGAAGACTTTTCAAGAAGGCCTAATGGCCCGGCTAACTCGAATGCAACGTTAGATTTTTCGCCATGTACCCATTGACCACCTATGTCAACTAAATAGTCACCTGCAGTTGAATATATAATTATTAAATAAAAAATCTGGGCATCGGTTGGCCCTGCGGACTGGCCCTAAAACTTCCCGCTGTTTTCAAGTTCTTAGAGCTCGTATTAGTATAACTATATTTTCGAGCTCGAAAATACCTTTTTTCCTTTTTTTATGAGATTTTAAAGTTCAAAAGGGTTACGTTTAATGTTAAAGTTTAAAAAATTAGAATCCAAAATAATTAATGTACAAGCGTTCTTTTATATATTTATTCACAATTATGTTCAATAATTTATTTAAGAATAAGTATTTCCGTGATACGTTGTAACTATATCGTGCTAGTATATCGTGATACGAGTGATCATGACGATTTTTAAGCAGTCACTTCCAATGACTTACATAAAGGAGAATATATTAGTTTCGAGTAATGTTGTTAAGTAATTATGATGTTATTCGATGAAAAAAGCAGATATAGATTTTACATTTATTATTCCGTTGACGATATCTCTCGAACGGATTATCTGATTGGGACGTTCTTGGCAGCAATCGAAAGCTTTTATCGAGTTCTAGATTCATTCATTAAAAAGATATGAGATGTTTACATTCACGCATACACACACACACACATACACACACACACACACGCCCATTCAAAATGAGGGTGAAACCAATAACTTCCCGAATTTTTTGAAAATCGTCGATTTTTTTAGCGGGAAGTTAAAAAATCCACAATAAATTATCTTTAGAATTATATAGCGTGGGATTAAATTTACCCATTTCAATGGAATAAACTCTTCCGCCAATTCGATTTTCAGCTTCGAGAATAGTAATATTATTAAACCCATTGTCAAGGAGCCTTGACGCTGCTGCAATACCAGATGCACCTGAACCAACGACTATAATCCGTAGAGATGATATTTCTTCAGAAGACAAAACACAAGTTGTAAAACAGTATAAAATTAACAATCTCATTGTTTTATACGTTTACTAATCAGTTATGGTGGTAATAAATATACCGTCTATTTTCTTTGAAAATTATCTTCCAACAAATGTATGATGTACTTGAGAATCTATTTAATATTATCAATTGCATCATAGTTCATGCAAATTTTATTGCTGATCAGGTCATCTTTTACGATAAACTTAATGGCGATAGGAAGAGAGGACATTATTATGTTTTCAAATTCACTATCTTTAAACACTAATAACTTTCGTAATCATACTTCTACAATTTTTTTACTTCCCGCTGTGAAAAATTTCAGAAAGAGAGAAATTATTAGTTTCGGTCTGATTTTCAAAAATTGAGTTTCCAAGATCTATTTGACGTTTTGAAGTCCTAGGAAGTTATTCTGACCATTTTTAGACATTTCGTTTTAATAAATAGTATATTACATGCCTAGGCCAGTAAAATAAGAAAAGTCTCAGATCACATGTAATTTTTGGCCGAGGCAAAGCCGAGGCTGACAAACATGTAGTCTGAGGCTTTCTTTTTTACTGGCTAAGGCGCGTATACTATTTTTCTGCTCGATGTAGCCGGAAAGTTGCAACTTCGTTCAGGGCAGCGGCCCGAAAGTTGCCACTTTCCGGCCGGAGGGCAGAAAAATTAAAAACAATGTGTTTTAGGTTTCTGTTGCATAACTCGTAAATCGCTTGGCCGACTTAATTCTAAGTTTAATTAAATTTATGTCGATAAGTTGTTTCGAGTGATACAAAGCACATGCCAATCGGTCGATTTGTTCTAAAGATATCGTCGGACAAAAATTACTTTTTTTCCAGCGAAATGTATATTTTTTTTGGTCCAACCGTTTTTTGAGCCCGAAGAAATTACTTCCAATTTCTCGAATTCGCGGATATTATTATGAAACGTAAGTTTTTCCAATTTTGAAGAGTTCGAAAATACAAAAGTACTCAAAGGTATTGTTGAGCTCAAAGAGCTCGAACATGTATTGACCATAATTTCCGGGGCTGGCCCACAGTGTCAACCGGTTTTCAGAATTTTTACTTCCTGCTAAGAAAATTGTAAATTTTAAAATATTCGGGAATTTATTGTTTTCACCCCGATTGTCGAAAATCGAGTTTTCATCACATGTCGACGTTTTGAGGTCCTAGGGAGCTATTCTGACAATTTTCAGAATGATATTCGCGCGCTCGTGTGTGTGTGTGTGTGTGTTTTTGTGTGTATGGGACCAGGAAAAAATAGATTCGAAGAAAATAAATCAGCAAAATAGACCTAAAAAAAAACGGATACAAACATCTAATGTATTTAATTGGGCAACTAACTTTATTCTATTATTTTTGATAGTTAGATCCAAAGGAAAAAATATATCAATAAAACTGTGATTTGTTTTTTTTTTTTTTAATCAGAACATTCATTTAAAATAGTATATTACACACCCAGGGAAGTAAAGTAAGAAATGTCTCAGATCACATGTAATTGTTGGCCGAGGCGAAGCCGAGGTCAACAAACATGTGATCTGAGGCTTTCTTATTTACTTCCCGAGGAGTGTATACTATTTTTCTCGTCGACGGAGGCGGAAAGCGGCAACTTCGTTTTGCATAGCGGGATGAAAGTTGACGCTTTCCGCCCGGAGGCGAGAAAAAATATTTTTTTATTCATTAAACGTAAAGATCATATTGAAAAGAATTATTGACAATCAGAAACAAACCAGCAATTGAACCCGGATTTTCACAATAGCAACCTCAAATTTATCCTCAAAAACAATGATATGTTAAACATATACCAATAACAAATTAATAGAAGAAAATGTTTTTCACGTCTGTTGTTACCTTGCAAAATAATGAAACTTCTTATTGTCACCTGGAAGGCTTCGCCCCCCAACCCCCACCAGGGCTTTGCCCCTGGACCCTTCCGAGACTTTGCCCTTAACCCTACCGGGACTTCGCCCCTGGACCCCTTGGAGGTGTTTTTTTTTCACGAAAGACATTAACCCTTTAATGTTCTGGAAGCGCAATGAATCTCAGTGTGAGCGAAACGGGGATAGCGCCAATCAGAATGCAGTATTTACTTGTGTAAGTGAGTTATGATTGTGTTAGTCTAACCGTGAGGTTCCCTTTCTCTGTTATTTAGTTCGGCGCACGTGTCGCGCCAGTGCCGTAGCTAACTTGTTTATTATAATATACATGACAACTTTTGGTTATGGGTTGTTGAAGTATAGATGCTGTTTGAAAATGTAAGTTTTTATTTTACAAATTTAATTTTCAATAATATATAATGTTTATTAGGTATTTTTTATATTATTTAAATTTTCTATTTTTCAGGAACAATTAAAAAAAAAGGCCATTTGGCAGCCGAAGTGGAAGTAGATTTCTCATTATTTCGTTATTTGAACCTTTCAAATGAAAATACCGACAAATCCTGATAAAGTACGGTGAAAAATACATTACAGAGAGTAAAATTATGTAAATATGTCAAATAGCTATATGATTCATACTATCGTACTATTATCATGTTTTATATTATTCGTGTTATTAATCAATCTTATTATTTACATACTTCCAGCACAGTAAAGTTGAATATAGCTGCTTGAATTAAAATGTTTTCATTTTAAAAGTGTTACACAGCAATAATATGAATTCGAACAGTTTCACGAATTAAATAAAAAGGAGAAGCACTAATGCAATAGATAAATTTCAATAATTTTAATAAATAGATAGAAAAAATGATAAAATTTTTAAAAAGTTGCGTCATGGGGACCAATACAATAGTTAGATTTCTATAAAATCTACTAATAAATTCCAATAAATAAATAGGTAACTTTTATTGGATATAAAAGTATAGTACTGAAAATTGAAGCTTATTTGATAAGCTACATAAAACTGTTAACGAGATTCATAAATTATGTATTACTTAATAGTTATTAAATGAGAAAGCGAAAAAAAATTTCTTTTTCTACGTTTCTGAAAATTTTGAAATTCATCAAAGTATTAGAAAAAATTATCCAAAGAGTAAGCAACATAGCTTAAATTAAAGCTAATCGAATGAACTTAAAGAATCAATCACCAAAAATAGATTATCTCTTTAGGATCAAAAGTTATTTAAAGATGAATCAAGAAAAGTTGAATTTTTTCAAAAATTAAAAAATTTTTAAACGACTATAACTTCTCAACTTTCTGGCCGATTTAGCTCATCTTCGAACTAACCCGAGCTCTTAAGCTAAAGAATATCTTTAAAATATTTCATCAAGATCGGTGTAGAATTGTAGACGCTATCGTGGGAGAACCGCGCGTTATATATATATATATATATATATATATATATATATATATATATATATATATATATTGTAACGTAAATTTTACTTAGTACTCGATAAACTCAACAAAATTATACATAAATCATTACCCAATAAAATTACTCAATTATCCGAACTTAAATTACACCAAATCGGGCTACATTACACTTTGCCCACCGATCACTCCTCTCATTTCTTACAGATCCTGACGGGCGCCAGCCGACTTTTATTTCCCCGGTATCGGCAACCGGTCTAAACGTACACGTAAATTAAAACCTAAAATCTAAATCCTTCGGAGATGAGAGAAATGGACGGTGGTAGCGGTATGTCCTGGTGCGCTCAGTATGCTAGGTTGTGGAGAGAGGTTCGCGGTTCTCTTGACGCGTAAGAAGCCAATTAATCACATTTAAATTAATAATAAAATAAAGAAAAGAAAATAAAAATAAAATACCGTACAGATGACGCGAGAGTGACGCGGAGGGCCCAAATGACCCGCGGTCGAGTACTCTCGGTCCATCAACCGAATAAATACCTGAGTACGCCATCGGGAACCTCTCGTGGACGACGAATCACAAAACTTAACACAATACTTAATAAAATAAAATAAATGATGCGGTAAATCGCGACAACAATTCGCACGATAAACGGCTCCAAGAGCACAACTAACTGAGCCACAATCTCCAGACTACGACAACCTAGGGTTGCGGTCGAGGTCTATCCCAGAGACTTTCCGACTCGCCACCACTCGCTTCCAAACTCCAAACTCGACTCCTGGGTCGGCTCGTACTCGAGCGACTCCGAATTCCAACTCTCCGACTCCATGGTCTACTCTCAACTACACTTCTCTTCCCTCCTACTCCATTCACTCGCACGCTCTACTACTTTCAGTCACTCTCACATTCTCGCTTCTCCATCCATTCTTTCCCCACCACATACAAGCCGTGGACTCACGGGTCTTCCCGCAATGTCACTCCCCGTGATATCCGAAGTTAGCGGATTTTTGGCTTCCTCGAGCATCGCAAACGAGGCCTGCCATTCCCAAATAAACGTAAACATACCCCTGCTAACTCCGGGTATCAACACGAAGGGGCGGCAACATCTCAGTCGCTCCTCCGTGATCACCACGTCAACCCGGAGGGCTAAGCCTAGGCCTAGTCGTCATTGCTGGTCGGGAGGCATGTTATCTTGGCCACTACCCGCGACACAGCTAGACATTCCCCGTCAAATCCACGCTCCATCACACGGACACTCCAAGACATACACTGTACCGTACACGTACTCGTAACCTCAACATACTTAATTCACCGCACATACATACTCCATCTTCTCAACTCTTCATCTACTACACTCAACTCGACACACGTACGAACTCTATCTCTCTCTAACACACAGAATCACACGTACTCCATCTCCAACTCTGCCTCCTCGGCAATGTAACTTCACAATATATATATATATATATATATATATATATATATATATATATAAATACATATATCAATTTTTTCACCAATAGTATTTTTGGAACCTACGTGACTAAAATATATAGAAAATGTTAAAATTTTTGTAAAGTTGCGTCATGAGAACAAATACACCAGTTAGATTTTTATAAAATCTACTAAAAAAAAGTCAAACATGTAAACAAAAATGCTGAGGTTAGTAATAAGATTTTGAGGAATCGTGTTTCTGTCACTGGTGAAAACAATTTAATTAAAAAAAAATCTCCTGATTGTACAAATAATGAAGATAAAAAATTTGAAATAAAAAACGAAATTAATCGTAAAAAAAAAAAAATGTGGCTGCTAGTAGAAAAAAGTCTGCAATAGTTGCTGTGGATGAAAACAATTGTGATAGTAAAAAACGTAACCGACCACTGGATAATAAAAATAAAAATAAGAAATTTAAAGTAGAAAATAAAACTAAAGTTAACAAAAGCAATATTGTTTCTAGTGGAAAAAAATCTAAGTCTAAGAAGCCTAAATATGATAATTTTAGTGATAATGAGTACGAAGAGACCGCGATGACTTCTTCTGATTCCGATTTTGAGGATATTTTACCATTTTTAAGAAATAATCATACGAAGGGAGATGATAAGACTGATGATCATGAAGAGAACTCAGAAGAAAATAGAGAGAGTTCATGTAAAAAAAAGTTAATCCAGTAGATAAGAAGCAGAAAGAAACTATTGAATGGTCAACAACTTTAAATAGTTTTGAAATTGAACCTTTCATGAAAAGAAGAGGTCCGCGTCATAATTTACCAAGTGGTAGTGACGAATTAACATTTTTTAGTTTATTTATTAATGAAGACTTCTATCAATTATTGGCCAATGAGACTAATAAATATGCTGTTTATTGCCAAAGTCAGCATGGTGCTGATCCTGATTGGAAAGAAACGTCTGTTGAAGAAATGAAAGCGTATATTGCAATCAATATTTATAAAGGAATAGTCACGCTACCGAAAACTCAAATGTATTTTCAAGGAAACTTCGTTACATGTCAGCCTGTCAGAGATGCTATGACGTTTAAGAGGTATAAAAAATTAAGCAGATATTTTCATTTAAACGATGCTGAACAAAAAAAATCCAGTAGTTATATCCTTTACAAAGTAAGTCCTGCACTTGAAATTACTAATAAGTTTATACAATTTTATCAACCAGGACGAGATTTGTCGGCTGATGAAGCTATGATCGGTTTGAAAGGGCGTCTATTTTTCAAACAATCTATGCCACAAAAGCTCATAAAGTGGGGGATCAAAGTTTGGGTGATTGCCGACAGTAAAACTGGATATTTACTTAAATGTGATTTATATTTAAAAAAGAAAAAAGAAGTGAACCACGATTACTTATTTGGTGAGCAAGTGGTTTTGAATATGACAGAACCTTTTACTGGCCAGCATCATCATATTTATTTCGACAATTTTTTTACTTCAGTACGTCTCATGAAGATTCTATTGAGCAAAAAATTATATGCTTGTGGAACAGTCCGATCTAATCGACAAGACTGGCCTTCTTCTTTTAAAAAACCGAAGAGTTTAAAATTAAAGCAAGGTGAATCGAAGAGCTTGCAGCATGAGCACATTGTAGCTACAGTATGGCATGATAAATGCAATGTTTTGCTCTTATCTACCAATGCTAATCCATTAGAACAACTTGAAATTGAACGTACTGATAAAAAAAATTAAAAAACAATACTATGTCCTAGGTTTGTACGGCAATACAATTCCGGAATGGGTGGTGTTGATTTAAATGATCAGTATCGCTCATACTATTCGACTGGAAGATCGGCTCAGAAATAGTGGAAGTATCCCGAGTTAAAATATCAGACCCGTTTTAGCTGTGAAAGCGTTCGAAACCTTTGCAGTTTAATTCGCAGTCTTGAAAGACGCCTGTTTAAACAGTCAAAGACAGAATGAACTAAAGATACAATGAAAATAGCTCCACTGAGTTCCGTTTTCAATGTAAATCTAATCCAAAAAATTATTATTATTATTATTATTATTATTATTATTATTATTATTATTATTATTATTATTATTATTATTATTATTATTATTATTATTATTATTATTATTATTATTATTATTATTATTATTTCCAAGTTAAATGCTCAGGGGGTTATCCCCAGTAGTCCGACTCTACCGAGGGCCTCACCTGAGCGCCAAATCGTTACTGCTGCGATGCTTCATCAACAAGATGATCAGCATGCGCAGCAGGCCAAGTTTCGTTGCCTTAGGAGACGGAGGGATCCGAGAATCACAGCCTTTTGCATCCTCGATGCCAAAAACTCAACTTGCGATGAGCAAGTTGGGATTTTAGCCAATTCAGATACAAAATTCTGTTTCATCCCTCCTAGGACGCCAACAATGAGTACGACAAGCTTGACACGGTAGCCTGGGTAAAGTTTGCCAATTTCAAACAGGAGATCCTGATATATTTCGTGTTTGTGCTCTTCTTTAACCGTGATGTTATATTCAGCTGGAGCTGAAAACTCAATAACATAAATGTTACGAGCGGTTTTATCGAAGAGCACAATATCAGGTTTATTATGATCTATTTTCCGCGTTGTTGCAAATGGCACGTTCCAATAAATACGGCAACGGTCATTCTCAACAACTTGCGGAATGTCTCCTGGCAAATAAGGCAGCACTGGTGTTTTATCGATACCGTGCGTATGTCTAAGGTGGTAATAAAGTACTCGCAGAGCAGCATTGTGACGCTGGACGTATGCACTTCTTGCCAGCACAGGACATGCTGACAAGAGATGCATAAGCGTCTCAGGATGTTGTTTACACACCCTACACAATGTGTCGGGTAGCTGCATCTGGAGCACTTTTGCACGGTATTCGAGAGTGTTAATTACACCATCTTGGCAGGCAAAAATATACCCTTCAGTCTCGGACATCAGGCCAGCTGGCTTAAGGAAGGAAAACGTCAGCTGCTCGGACAAGCCATGTTCACGCACGTGTTTAAAGAACACGCTGTGCATTGACTTGCCCATGTGTGTACTGAGCAGTTTTTGCTGCTCAGCGTTGCTGATGACCCTCTTGAATTCCTCCTTAGGGAGTTCAATAAGAGGGTTTACTTTTCCGAGACCAAGGGATTTTGCCGAGTACTTTGCTGCCCTATATAAGAACGCTCCCTTATGCGCATTCTCATGCTGATGAACAATTTGCATAAGGAAGTCGTCTTCATCTGCTGTGAAATTGACAACTTCATATGTTAAACCCAAAACCAAACGATCGTGTAGACACTCCAAGCTCTGAAGACCTCTCCCTCCGATGTGCCGGGAAAGGTATAATCTGGCGACTGAAGACTTAGGGTGCATGCTTCGATTTATATTCATGACTTTGCGTGTCTTGATATCGAGGTCTTTAAGCTCTTTTCGGGCCCATTTAAGGACACCAAAAGAGTAAAGAAGTACCGGGACAGCAAGCATGTTTGTTGCGGAGACTTTGTTCTTTCCGGAAAGTTCTGATGACCAGATTTTCCGGAGTCTCCGCACATACTCGCTGCAGAGAGTCGTTTTGATTTTAGGAAGGTCCTGCATAGGACTCCCCTCAATACCTAGATATTTGTACGACTCTCCGGCGTCAAGATGGTCAATGACGCTCCCATCTACCAACTCGATATCTTCACGCACATCAGAGCACTTACCCTTCACCAGATTAACGACCGCGCACTTGTCCAACCCAAATGCCATGCCGACATCCCGTGTATACTCCCCTACGATGTTCAAGGCTGTCTGAAGGTGTTCCTCATCAGGTGCATATACCTTCAGATCATCCATGTAGAGTAAGTGGGTGATCGAATAACTCCGATCAGTTGGTGGGCCCACTGAGTATCCACAAGTACGGCGTAGCGCAACAGATATTGTCAGCAGTGACATGCAAAACAGCAGAGGGCTCAGAGAATCTCCCTGAAACACTCCTCTTTTGTACTGTACAACTTCGGTTACACGTTTGTCGTTGCCACATGAAATGTGGAACCGTGGTCGCCAAAGTTGCATCGTACGCTGAATGCATCCCACTGTATCGCGATTGACCCCAAGGCATTTGAGCAAAAAGAGAATAAGCTCATGAGATGTTGAGTCAAATGCCTTGCGGTAGTCAATCCAGGCCATTGACAGGCTGCGCTGATAGTAGATCGCGTCTTGAATGACACAACGATCTACTAACAGATTCTCTTTGCAACCTGACAGGCCTCTTTTACTGCCACGTTGTTCGTATATCTGCTGCCATACAGGATCCATCACTTCTAGAATGCGATTGTTTAAAATTTTAGTAAAAATCTTATAAACCACATTCAAACAGGTGATAGGTCGGTAGTTCTTTGGGTCAGACAAGTCACCTTTCTTAGGAATGAGCACGGTTCGCCCTTCTACAAGCCAACCTGGAATTGGTTCGTCGCCTCTGATAAACGCTGTAAAAATCCGAGCCAGATGGCTATGGGTAAAAGTTAGTTTCTTCCACCAAAATAAGTTAATGCCATCTGGACCCGGAGCAGCCCAGTTCTTACCATTATTTAGATCTAAACGAACTTCTTCCACGCTGACTTCAGGGCTCTCTTCATCAGCATTCTCGTTGCGGTGTTGTCGACAGAATGCTTCGAAGTCGTTGAGAGCTGGAGTGTCACGATTCACGTTTGGTTGATCACCATACAACTCGAACCAGAAAGCTTCTACTCGCTCGATGGATGGGGGATCGCCAGAAACAGATGTCTTAGGTGTCAGAAAGCGTGAAGGACTTAACCGAAACAAAGAGTTGTCGGTAAGCCGCTTCAGCTTTTTCTCTAGTGATTTTTTAGCAGTCACTAGAGCCCGCAACCTGTTAAGGGAATCTTCTTTGATGTTAAGAAGATTCTCTTTATTCAGTGTATGATGCTGATATCGTAGTCCAGCCGCAATGCGGCGGACTTTAAATGTAAACGCTTTACGTGCATTTACATACTCAATCACACACTGAATGCGGGAGACATGTTTCCGGAGATCATCAATCTTTAGTGTTAGCTGCCCAATGCGCCCTCTCATCTTAGCCTCAGGCGAAGAAGTATTTCTTCCTGCTGGAGGTAAGAGTGAGGAGGCACCATCATAGACAGCTCGATTGATTGGGAGCAAAGTAGAGTCTTCCTGAATCCGAGCAGATAGTTCGTGGTTTTCCGTGTCAAGTAGATGTTTTGGTTAATGTATCTTCTTAGAGATACATACTTGCCGTGTGTCAAAATCATTGTCGGTGTCTTCGGAAGAACGGCGTCTCTCCTGATGTAGCTGTGCTGGAAAAGACGCGCTCATCGCAAGATGAGTTTTTGGCATCGAGGATGCAAAAGGCTATAATTCTCGGATCCCTCCGTCTCCTAAGGCAACGAAACTTGGCCTGCTGCGCATGCTGTTCGCCTGTTGATGAAGCATCGCAGCAGTAATGATTTGGCGCTCAGGTGAGGCCCTCGGTAGAGTTGGAGTACTATGGATAACCCCCTGAGCATTTAACTTAAAAAGAAATAATAATAATAATAATAATAATAATAATAATAATAATAATAATAATAATAATAATAATAATAATAATAATAATAATAATAATAATAATGCCCACGGTGCATGTTGTGCGGCCGGCGGGGGTTTCATTTACCCCGTGGCGCATCGTGGGCAATGTAGGCTGGCCTCCCACCTGCTGGCCTACTAATCGCACAACAACCTTTGCATTGGGCTAACTCCCCATTGTAAAGTATACTGAGTTCAAGACAATCCTGAACACAGAAGTGTTCCCCACAACCGGCCCTTCTCGGATGAGGGCTACCCACTAGCTGGGCGGAGCACCGAGATTCCGAATGATGACAACCTTGGCGAACAACGGACCGCATTTAGGTGGACGGAGGAATTACGAGCTGATCTTCTGATGTGCTATTACAACAGTGAACCGGACCGGCGAGGCTACATGGCTAGGATGCATGCTCTCTGGAGCGATATGCATCCTAACCATAGTCATTTTCCACAACAACACCTACGTGATTATGCCTCTCATCTCCGGCGAACACGAAGATCACTGTTAACTAATAGACGGTTATCTCACCGTCTGTCGTTTCCAGCACAGCTACATCAGGAGAGACGCCGTTCTTCTGAAGACGCCAACAATGATTTTGACACACGGCAAGTATGTATCTCGAAGAAGATACACTACCCAAAACATCTACTTGACACGGAAAACCACGAACTATCCACTCGGATTCAGGAGGACTCTACTTTGCTCACCATCAATCGAGCTGTCTATGATAGTGCCTCCTCACTCTTACCTCCAGCAGGAAGAAATAATTCTTCGCCTGAGGCTAAGATGAGAGGGCGCATTGGGCAGCTAACACTGAAGATTGATGATCTCCGGAAACACGTCTCCCGCATTCAGTGTGTGATTGAGTATGTAAATGGTCGTAAAGCATTTACACCTAAAGTCCGCCGCATTGCGGCTGGACTACGATACCAGCATCACACACTGAATAAGGAGAATCTTCTGAACATCAAAGAAGGTTCCCTTAACAGGTTGCGGGCTCTGGTGACTGCTAAAAAGTCACTAGAGAAAAAGCTGAAGCGGCTTACCGATAACTCTTTGTTTCGGTCAAGTCCTTCACGCTTTCTGACACCTAAGACATCTGTTTCTGGCGATCCCCCATCCATCGAGCGAGTAGAAGCTTTCTGGTCCGAGTTGTATGGTGATCAACCAAACGTGAATCGTGACACTCCAGCTCTCAACGACTTCGAAGCATTCTGTCGACAACACCGCAACGACAATGCTAATGAAGAGAGCCCTGAAGTCAGCGTAGAAGAAGTTCGTTTAGCTCTGAATAATGGTAAGAACTGGGCTGCTCCGGGTCCAGATGGCATTAACTTATTTTGGTGGAAGAAACTAACTTCTACCCATAGCCATTTGGCCCGGATTTTTACAGCGTTTATCAGAGGCGACGAACCAATTCCAGGTTGGCTTGTAGAAGGGCGAACCGTGCTCATCCCTAAGAAAGGTGACTTGTCTGACCCAAAGAACTACCGACCTATCACCTGTTTGAATGCGGTTTATAACATTTTTACTAAAATTTTAAACAATCGCATTCTAGAAGTGATAGATCCGGTATGGCAGCAGATATACGAACAACGTGGCAGTAAAAGAGGCCTGTCAGGTTGCAAAGAGAATCTGTTAGTAGATCGTTGTGTCATTCAAGACGCAAGTTACTATCAGCGCAACCTGTCAATGGCCTGGATTGACTACCGCAAGGCATTTGACTCAACATCTCATGAGCTTATTCTCTTTTTGCTCAAATGCCTTGGGCTCAATCACGATACGGTGGGATGCATTCAGCGTACGATGCAACTTTGGCGACCACGGTCCCACATTTCATGTGGCAACGACAAACGTGTAACCGAAGTTGTACAGTACAAAAGAGGAGTGTTTCAGGGAGATTCTCTGAGCCCTCTGCTGTTTTGCATGTCACTGCTGCCAATATCTGTTGCGCTACGCCGTACTCGTGGATACTCAGTGGGCCCACCAACTGATCGGAGTTATTCGATCACCCACTTACTCTACATGGATGATCTGAAGGTATATGCACCTGATGAGGAACACCTTCAGACAGCCTTGAACATCGTAGGGGAGTATACACGGGATGTCGGCATGGCATTTGGGTTGGACAAGTGCGCGGTCGTTAATCTGGTGAAGGGTAAGTGCTCTGATGTGCGTGAAGATATCGAGTTGGTAGATGGGAGCGTCATTGACCATCTTGACGCCGGAGAGTCGTACAAATATCTAGGTATTGAGGGGAGTCCTATGCAGGACCTTCCTAAAATCAAAACGACTCTCTGCAGCGAGTATGTGCGGAGACTCCGGAAAATCTGGTCATCAGAACTTTCCGGAAAGAACAAAGTCTCCGCAACAAACATGCTTGCTGTCCCGGTACTTCTTTACTCTTTTGGTGTCCTTAAATGGGCCCGAAAAGAGCTTAAAGACCTCGATATCAAGACACGCAAAGTCATGAATATAAATCGAAGCATGCACCCTAAGTCTTCAGTCGCCAGATTATACCTTTCCCGGCACATCGGAGGGAGAGGTCTTCAGAGCTTGGAGTGTCTACACGATCGTTTGGTTTTGGGTTTAACATATGAAGTTGTCAATTTCACAGCAGATGAAGACGACTTCCTTATGCAAATTGTTCATCAGCATGAGAATGCGCATAAGGGAGCGTTTTTATATAAGGCAGCAAAGTACGCGGCAAAATCCCTTGGTCTCGGAAGAGTAAACCCTCTTATTGACCTTCCTTATAGTAGGGGAGCCCACGAGGCTAAATGGTGATTTACTCGAGCATCGTAGAGACCTATTGGGATGCAAAGCTTAGATGATAAGAAGAAAAAAATGTTATATGATATATACCTTTACATCGGTGGGGGAAGCGGCTATAGATTTTTAAATATGTAAAAAAAAGACTGTTGCATGGACATCCTCGAGTGCGTCAGATATTGATAGCATCAATTACCTAGGTATTTTTAATAATGTACGTATGTTAATCTGATCGTTTGCATGATGCGGGTGGTTGTATTTAAGGGTTGAAAATGAAAAAAAAAAAATTTAATCGAGCGCGTCAGATTTTCTAAGGAAGTGTTAAGTGCACCAAAAAAAAGCTCTCATTCACTAATCTGACGATTTCGATGGGACGCAAACTCGCGGCCATTTTCATAATGTGCAAAAAAAATTCGCCATTTCGAAATACTCAAGCGCGTCAGATTAAGATATATATGGTTCATCTTTATGTTCTAAACGTACTGTCTCATAATCTGACGATTATCTAGAGGGATTCGCCTGATATGACAAAAAAAAATTAGAAAAATGGTTCACCTTAAAGGCCGTCCCTGCAACTTCCCGCTAATTCCATTCCTGGGCGCTTAAAATTGTACTTATGACATTTTTGAGCTTAAAATATAATTTATGTGATATTTTGAGCTCGCTGAGTTCAAAGAAATAATATTTCTATGCATTTCGGCTCGCCCAGCTCGAAAGTCTGATAGAAGTTTCATAGAACACTATTTTTGGAATTTTGAAACCGCAATAACTTTTGAATGGATCAACCACTTTTCACGCGGTTGGCGCAATTTGACGCAGTTTTATCATCCTCATAAGTAATTTTGCAATTTTAATTGATCGAACCACAAATTTCGGAGTAATTCCGAAAAAACACTTTTTCGGGTTTCTTTCGTTCACGATATCTCTCGAACGAATCAACCGTTTTTGACCAGCTTGGTGGCGATCGACGTGGTTTTTCAAGCTCAAAGGCGGATTAGTTTTTAAACTTGATCGATAAATCCGGTTAAAAGTTATTCCAAAAAAACCACTTTCAAAAAACATTTTTATCTTATTTTTTTTGAGATTTTTCAAAATTTCTCAAAATCTATCGGTCCGAATCGGTTCAAATTCACAGGAAATCTAATTTTGAGGGAAATATTTAGAACGCCGTTTAGTAGATTCCGATCGGTTTAGTCGTTCAAAAGTTATAAGCGAGTCACACACACACACACACACACACACACACATACATACATACAGACATAGTGAGAACATCACAGAGGTAGTCAGGGAAGCTTCCTATGACCTTAAAACGTCAAGATCTGATGAAAACTCGATTTTCGCAAAACGGGGTAAAACCAATAACTTCCCGAATTGTTTAAAATTTTTAATTTTTCTTAGCTGCACGCATTTGACTTTATCGACGAATTTTTGTTATTTCGGCTTGCGGAAATCGTCAGATTATATATTTTTCATTATTCTTGAATTATTTCCTTCAAAATAAAAAAAAATTTAGCTACGCTCGAGAATGTCGAGATTACGTTTTTTTTTTACAACTTTGTTGCGCTCCCCTTTTTTTACGTCACTCTCAAATTGTCAGATTAGTGGAATATACACTTTTTAGGATGTAATTAACTCACCCTACCTTAATCTGACGCGCTCGAGAATTTCTGATGGTCAATTTTTTTTTACAAATCTGATCCTGTATCCCTCACGGGCGGCCTTATATATGGGCCTCATGTTTTGTGGAGGTACTTAACCGGGTACAAGGTATCCCCCTGTATATTAATCTGCCGCGCTTTAGTAAATCCCGAAATCCCCGCTTGGGCTCCCCTAGTATAAGGAGGAATTCAAGAGGGTCATCAGCAACGCTGAGCAGCAAAAACTGCTCAGTACACACATAGGCAAGTCAATGCACAGCGTGTTCTTTAAACACGTGCATGAACATGGCTTGTCCGAGCAGCTGACATTTTCCTTCCTTAAGTCAGCTGGACTGATGTCCGAGACTGAAGGGTATATTTTTGCCTGCCAAGATGGTGTAATTAACACTCTCGAATACCGTGCAAGAGTGCTCCAGATGCAGCTACCCGACACATTGTGTAGGGTGTGTAAACAACATTCTGAGACGCTTATGCATCTCTTGTCAGCATGTCCTGTGCTGGCAAGAAGTGCATACGTCCAGCTTCACAATGCTGCTCTGCGAGTACTTTATTACCACCTTAGACATACGCACGATATCGATAAAACACCAGTGCTGCCTTATTTGCCAGGAGACATTCCGCAAGTTGTTGAGAATGACCGTTGCCGTATTTATTGGAACGTGCCATTCGCAACAACGCGGAAAATCGATCACAATAAACCTGATATTGTGCTCTTCGATAAAACCAATCGTAACATTTATGTTATTGGGTTCTCAGCACCTTCTGAGTATAACATCACGGTTAAAGAGGAGCACAAATACAAGATATATCAGGATCTCCTGTTTGAAATTGGCAAACTTTACCCAGGCTACCGTGTCAAGCTTGTCGTATTCATTGTTGGCGTCTTAGGAGGGATGAAACAGAATTTTGTATCTGCATTGGTTAAAATCCCAACTTGCTCATCGCAAGTTGAGTTTTTGGCATCGAGGATGCAAAAGGCTGTAATTCTCGGATCCCTCCGTCTCCTAAGGCAACGAAACTTGCTGTCTATGATGGTGCCTCCTCACTCTTACCTCCAGCAGGAAGAAATACTTCTTCGCCTGAGGCTAAGATGAGAGGGCGCATTGGGCAGCTAACACTAAAGATTGATGATCTCCGGAAACATGTCTCTCGCATTCAGTGTGTGATTGAGTATGTAAATGCACGTAAAGCGTTTACATCTAGTCCGCCGCATTGCGGCTGGACTACGATATCAGCATCATACACTGAATAAAGAGAATCTTCTTAACATCAAAGAAGATTCCCTTAACAGGTTGCGGGCTCTAGTGACTGCTAAAAAATCACTAGAGAAAAAGCTGAAGCGGCTTACCGACAACTCTTTGTTTCGGTTAAGTCCTTCACGCTGTCTGACACCTAAGACATCTGTTTCTGGCGATCCCCCATCCATCGAGCGAGTAGAAGCTTTCTGGTCCGAGTTGTATGGTGATCAACCGAACGTGAATCGTGACACTTCAGCTCTCAACGACTTCGAAGCATTCTGTCGACAACACCGCAACGACAATGCTGATGAAGAGAGCCCTGAAGTCAGCGTGGAAGAAGTTCGTTTAGATCTAAATAATGGTAAGAACTGGGCTGCTCCGGGTCCAGATGGCATTAACTTATTTTGGTGGAAGAAACTAACTTCTACCCATAGCCATCTGGCTCGGATTTTTACAGCGTTTATCAGAGGCGACGAACCAATTCCAGGTTGGCTTGTAGAAGGGCGAACCGTGCTCATTCCTAAGAAAGGTGACTTGTCTGACCCAAAGAACTACCGACCTATCACCTGTTTGAATGCGGTTTATAAGATTTTCACTAAATTTTAAACAATCGCATTCTAGAAGTGATGGATCCTGTATGGTAGCAGATATACGAACAACGTGGCAGTAAAAGAGGCCTGTCAGGTTGCAAAGAGAATCTGTTAGTAGATCGTTGTGTCATTCAAGACGCAAGTTACTATCAGCGCAACCTGTCAATGGCCTGGATTGACTACCGCAAGGCATTTGACTCAACATCTCATGAGCTTATTCTCTTTTTGCTCAAATGCCTTGGGGTCAATCGCGATACAGTGGGATGCATTCAGCGTACGATGCAACTTTGGCGAACACGGTTCCACATTTCATGTGGCAACGACAAACGTGTAACCGAAGTTGTACAGTACAAAAGAGGAGTGTTTCAGGGAGATTCTCTGAGCCCTCTGCTGTTTTGCATGTCACTGCTGACAATATCTGTTGCGCTACGCCGTACTTGTGGATACTCAGTGGGCCGACCAACTGATCGGAGTTATTCGATCACCCACTTACTCTACATGGACGATCTGAAGGTATATGCGACTGATGAGGAACACCTTCAGACAGCCTTGAACATCGTAGGGGAGTATACACAGGATGTCGGCATGGCATTTGGGTTGGACAAGTTCGCGGTCGTTAATCTGGTCAAGGGTAAGTGCTCTGATGGGCGTGAAGATATCGAGTCGGTAGATGGGAACGTCATTGACCATCTTGACGCCGGAGAGTCGTACAAATATCTAGGTATTGAGGGAAGTCCTATGCAGGACCTTCCTAAAATCAAAACGACTCTCTGCAGCGAATATGTGCGGAGACCTCGGAAAATCTGGTCATCAGAACTTTCCGGAAAGATCAAAGTCTCCGCAACAAACATGCTTGCTGTCCCGGTACTTCTTTACTCTTTCGGTGTCCTTAAATGGGCCTGGAGAGAGCTTAAAGACCTCGATATCAAGACATGCAAAGTCATGAATATAAAACGGAGCATGCACCCTAAGTCTTCAGTCACCAGATTCTACCTTTCCCGGCACATCGGAGGGAGAGGTCTTCAGAGCTTGGAGTGTCTACACGATCGTTTGGTTTTGGGTTTAACATACGAAGTTGTTCATTTCACTGCAGATAATGGCGGCTTCCGTATGCAAATTGTTCATCAGCATGAAAATAGGCATAAAAGAGCGCTCTTATATAAGGCAGCAAAATACGCGGCATAATCGCTTGGTCTCGGAAGAGTAAACCCTCTTATTAACCTCCCTAAGGAGGAATTCAAGAGGGTCATCAGCAACGCTGAGCAGCAAAAACTGCTCAGTACACCCATGGACAAGTCAATGCACTGCCTGTTCTTTAAACACGTACATGAACATGGCTTGTCCGAGCAGCTGACGTTGTCCGTCCTTAAGTGAGCTAGCCTGATGTCCGAGACTGAAGGGTATATTTTTTCCTGCCAATATGGTGTAATTAACACTCTTGAATACCATGCTAAAGTGCTCCAGATGCAGCTACCCGACACACTATGTAGGGTGTGTAAGCAACATCCTGAGACGCTTATGCATCTCTTGTCAGCATGTCCTGTGCTGGCTAGAAGTGCATACGTTCAGCGTTACAATGCTGCTCTGCGAGGACTTTATTACCATCTAAGACTAAGTTGCCGTATTTATTGGAACGTGCCATTCGCAACAACGCGGAGAATAGATCACAATAAACCTGATATTGTGCTCTTCGATAAAACCGCCCGTAACATTTATGTTATTGAGTTCTCAGCACCTGCTGAGTATAACATCACGGTTAAAGAGGAGCACAAACACGAGATATATCAGGATCTCCTGTTTGAAATTGGCAAACTTTACCCAGGCTACCGTGTCAAGCTTTTCGTACTTATTGTTGGCGTCCTAAGACAAGAAAACTTGGCCTGCTGCGCATGCTGTCATCTTGTTGATGAAGCATCGCAGCAGTTACGATTTGGCGCTCAGGTGAGGCCCTCGGTAGAGTCGGACTACCGGGGATAACCCCCTGAGCATTTAACTAAAAAAAGAAATAATAATAATAATAATTACGCTGGTCATGATGATAATAAAGTTTATAACTGATCAGTGATCATAAATTATAAATGTTTCAATGATAACTTATAGATCTAAAATATTATTAAAAAAAGTTACCATAACTTTTGCAATAACTTATATTAAGTATTTGTTTAATTAATATTATTTAAGAAAATGTTAATAAAAGTGCAAGTAAAATTTTTAAAATTTGCTATCAATTTCTCTCTATTCATCTCAATCAGTTAATTTGTTCGAGAGATATCGCGGGAAAAAGAAATGGGAAAAAACAATTATTTGCAAATATCATTGAAACAACTCAACCAAACAATTCTAAAATTTGATCAGCTTTAGAACTCAATGAAATTATAGATAAGACGATTACACTATATTTTGGCCGGTCTAATAGGGAGCGTATAAATGGAGATGAGAGAATAGAAAATAAGTGCGTACGCTGGTTTAGAGAGGGAAAGCCCATTGTACTTTGTCAATAATAGAAGGTGAGGGTAATTTGGAGGTTCAATCAATTATCTCGAATTACTGGAGAGGGAGAACACTATTGAAAACCCTGAGGTCCCTACATAAGGGCGGAAAAATCGCTGAAAAATGAGTTCTACTCGAGTTGAACCTGGCCAAAAATCCGACTTAGCTCCGGCTGTACAAGTCGTCTAAGTTTCTTCCGGTACTCTCGAGGATACGATCTGGCTGTGTAGCCGACATATTAAGCGATTGCTGACGGTTCAGTCGATCGTGCTCACTAAGTGTGCGTGCTATAAGTATATCGTAATTAGTATATTTTCAAGATCGAGTGTATCCAACGTCGTCCAGGAAGTAGGTTTCTGTCCCGCAGAGTCGGAGGTAATTTTCCCATAAGATAATTTCTACCAGGTTGTTGGCGGGTCGCCGCTCCTGGGAAGTGTGTGTGTGTTAACCCTGAGAGTTGGCTGGGCGCAACTTTAGGTAAATTTTGATTCGTGGGTGTGTGTTATCGGTTAAGAGTTCAGGAGACTTACGCGATGTTTTTAATTTATTAAGAGATATTGAGTGAATTCTAAATGACAAGTAAAGTGTAACAGTGGTATAATTGAGCGTGATAATTAAACTTCCATGTCCCAGACAACTTCCTTTTTACGCGGTCTATAATAGCTGTGTCTAGCCAGAAATCCGGTTCTAGAAACCGTGATAATAATTCCAGTGGCGCCTATACGATCTTTTTATGGGGTGCTTTAAGGTGATCGAGTCTTTTGAAACGTAAGACCGCATACGTGGAAAGAGGCCCGGTTATAAAGTTTGAGCCCTTAATATTAATATTAAGAGGTGTATCGTTACGACTATTAGTTTTTTGACAGAAATTTTATTTTTTACCCAAAACTCTTAAATGATCTACCTGAAAAATTTGAGCAATGTAAATTCTTAAAAGAAATTGAATTCTCTACAAAAAATCTCTTTTAGAAAACTAACGTAAAACGAGCCGTTTCCTTGTAACCGTGCCTTAAACATTGATTTGTTTTTTAAATTCTTTGTCGTATTTTGGATTTTTGTAACTACTAGAAATATTAAAAAATTTTTCAGTCAAGATATTCATTCTTAAAGGAAATTTAATGCTCTACAAAAAAGGTCTCATAACATTTCTTGCTAAATTCACTCCTTCGCAAGGTATTCAAGGTTGTAGTTGAGTCAAAACGACTTTAGTAACGGTATAACTTATTAGTTTTTTTTTTTACAGAATATATCGTTATAAATTTCCTTGCTTCTTAATTTCCTAAGTTCATTATTCCTTATACCCAATTTGTGCGGTTGTGGCCTGACTTGTGCTGACACTGTACTACATCATTATGGTGATGACCCGCTACCTCCCTTGCAATGGAGGTGCAGTGGCGTAGGGAAACCACAGAGAAAACCTAACCAGTACAGTTCGGTTTGGGCGAAGCTCCAGAGATCAATAAAATTCCCATTTTACCGATCACTGGATCTTCATCCCGCGCCTAACGATCAGAGACCTTTGTTCGAACCCGACGCGTGGCTAAGCGGTCACCCAACCAAGTAGTAATCATGCTCGATGCTACTTAACTTCGGTGATCGCCCGAGCCACGCGCGTGCTAAACGGCTGCCTCAGCCGCTTCCAAACTTTAATTAAAATATGCCAAATGCTCTGGGCTCAATAAAACGGAGTTCAACAAACTAGCTATTGATGCTAAAAACAATCAGTGTGTGTGGGAATGTAATAAGTGTATGTGAGGTTAGTATTGTGATTAGTGACGACATCGAAGAGCAGTTCGGCAGTGATTTACCCGAACGTCTTGACAACGTGCTTGAAAAATGTTTTGAAAAGTATTTTGTGCCTTTCAAGAAGGATGTCGAGAATAGCTTAGCAAATATCACGTCAGAGCTCAACAACATCTCAAGGAGCATGACCAAAAAACATCTTCAACTTGAAGAACGTATCTCTCGTGTTGAAAATAAGATGAATGCACTCGGGGGTGACTTACCTAACACCGAGGATATATTGCCTGAGTTCAATGAGCGTACAAAACGAGCTAAGAAAGTCGTCACACTGAATGTGCCTGAATTCAAAAAATCATCTGGCCTCGAACGATTGGAATATGACAGGAAAGCAGTCAATGCCGATGTTCTCGATCAACTGAAACCTTCAATTCCCAATCTACAAATTAGGAGACTCGGTCGTCCTTCCACAAATGGTAAACCTCGCCCGCTACTCATCGATCTAAACTCAGAAGAAGATGCTAAAATACTACTGAAAACTAAAACTGACGATTCCAACATACATTTCAAACCGGATTTAACTTCAGCACAGATTTCTCATCTTAAACCCGTACGATCTGAGCTCCAGACGCTCATCAGTAATGGCGATACTAACAAAACCATTAAGTATGTAAATGGTATCCCAAAGATAGTTGAAAAAACTTGCTTTCGCCCACGCCAAGGGTCGCAGTAAGTCTTTGCGAAATCTTCACATTTATTATCAAAACACCAGGGGTTTGCATACTAAGCTAAACAAGTTCCTTGTTGCCTCAGCTGACTCACAGGCTGACGTTATTTGCGTCAGTGAGTCATGGCTAAACTCTTCCATAACTGATGGTAAAATTGTCGATAACATATATCTAATTTACAGAAAAGATAGAGATAGCCTAACCAATATACATGGACGTGGAGGTGGGGTCTTCATAGCCGTCAAGCGGAACATCCAGGTGGAGCCAGTTGCAGTCAACAACATCAACCTGGAGCAAATTTTCGTCAGGATCAGAAACCACAACCAAGATTTGATCATTGGCTGCGTCTATATCCCACCATCGTCGTCCCTAGAGCTTTAACAATGTCACCTGAACACTGTGGCTTTCCTGTGGGATAAGTACCCGAACTCTAAACTATTAGTACTTGGTGACTATAACTTACCCAGTAGTGTCCCCTCGGACTGCTCTAAACTGGTCTATGATAATTTTTATTTATCAGGCTGCTCTCAAGTTAACCACATCCTCAGCTGTTGCAACCGTATGCTAGATTTGTGCTTTACCAATGCTGATGCTCGGGTGAACCTTACAACACCTCTCGTCGATGTCAACAACTATCATCCAGCGATTAATATATACGGCGAATTTCAAAGTACTCGGAAATCCAACTCTACCCCTAATTATGTCTTCAAAAATGCAAACTATGCTGCCCTTAACAGCTTCTTTCTAAGGACTAACTGGTCAGATATATAGGCTGAACTCGATTGACGACAGTCAGCTGGTTTTACTGCAAATTGTATGAAGGTATCTCCCAGTTTATTCCAATATGCCCTAAAAGATACTCCAACTATCCCTGCTGGTTCTCTAGAGAACTAGTTGAGTTAACCAAGCAGAAAAAGCATGCTCACTCTTATTATAAAAAAACCAAAACTCGAAACTCGTATAATATCTTTCGCAGTAACAGATCCGAATGCAAGAAACTAAGCATCACTTGCTACAATAACTACGTCTCCAAAGTCGAAAACTCAGTGATGTCTAATGCGAAAATCTTCTGGAACTTTGTGAAGAACAAGAAGCGATGTAGCAATGATATCCTTCCAACTATGATATGGAACAACGAGGAAGCTGATTGTTCGGAGTTAACTAATGTATTTGCCTATAACCGGTAGAGTCTGGCTTGGCTAGCTCTGGTCCAGGCCACGGTTACTTATAATTAACTTAATTAATTTAATCTTATGAGCTGGGGGGGGGGGGGGGGGGCTCGCCTCGTTTCCCTAAAATCGGCACTTATAAATTATAAAAGGAAAAGAATGCCTGGTGGTTTATTTAGTAAAGATTTAATTTTATTTTATTTTCAAGGAATGTATTTTATTTAATCAAATTTTCCCCCTTTTGTTACATATGAAAATTCCCCAATTTTATTTTATTGAATTCATATTAAATGAATGAATTAATATAAATCAAATTTTGTATATAAGTTTTAATATTTTAATTTACGCGGGAGGAGACCAAGTATAAATTTAACTTGGGGAAGACGGAATCCCACTTACGCTGTACCTAACTGCATGCTCCATCCTTATATCTGTAGGCGAAGATGACCCTCCGCAGGAGTGGCAGCAAACGTGGCAGCAACGATGTAGGCCCAATCTTCGGTGACAGAAAATCGCAGGAAACAAACAGCAATTGTGTGGTAACATTCACGAATTTTATCGGCACAATTCAATTTTAATTATAACTTTACTAAATGGCCGCGTGTAGAAATTTGACTAGAAATGTATTTATGGCTAATTCGATGTTCTTCAAATAAATATTTTACAATAATTACTGCGGCTATTAATAACGGACAAATAACTCAAAGATATAAAATAAATTAAATAAAACTGAACTCTGGACTCAATGACTAGATATGACTAGACTTATCGTTAGGCCGGCTCAAGTAAATTCGTGAGCTCTGGGTGTAGAGTAGGGACCTCGCTAAGCGTCATCAGTCTACTACCCTACTGGTCCACTCAGGGTGGCAGCCAGGGCCTAAGTCCTCGAGTAACTGTTTGCTGGAGTTTTTATAGGGAAATTCTGGATGCGTGAAACTACCCCACTATTGTCTCAATAGAATTCGATCTAGGGGGCCTCTGACATGGCCCCGAGTGACTGATGAGTGTTAATTAACGTAAAATTGTCCTAGTAGATGGCCGTAAGGTAAATTGGACTTTCGCGGCTCGATTTTCAAGTCGAAAATCAAAACTGCACTGTTACACGCCTCTTTCTTCAGCAGTGTATACCATACAGTCCAACCCAGTGTGCTCCGCACTACTGATGAAATCAACAAAAAGGAGTATGATACCAACTTGTCTGACCTTGATGTCCAATACGACGATGTCTACAGGCAATTACTCCAACTCAACGTAAAAAAGAGTGCAGGTCCTGATGGTGTTGCTAACATCTTCCTCAAAAACTGTGCGATCGGTCTTTGCGAATCCATAACACACATTTTCAGTAAGTCTCTTCAGACTGGTCAATTCCCAGTGACCTGGAAGCTTTCGCACATTAGCTCTATTCACAAGTCTGGTCCTAGGTCGGATGCCACTAATTATAGACCGATATATATACAGTCATCCACAGCAAAACTGCTTGAAAAGCTCATCCTGCCGCAAGTTAAAGTGGATGGGTCCTTTTCAGATGAATTCGACGTAACTTCGGGTGTCCCTCAAGGCTCTCATCTTTGTCCTATTCTATTCAACATTTTCATTAATGATATAGGGGGCAGTTTAGAATCAAACTTCCTACTATACGCCAACGACCTAAAAATTTTCAGGTGGATCGGCGGAGTCGAAGATATCGCACTACTAAAAGCTGACATCAGCAGAGTCTTGAACTGGTGTAAAACCAACAAACTCAACCTTAACATTAAAGAATGTGCCATCATGGCGATAACTAGATCACTTTTCCCTCTGCCTGCCGCATACAAACTTGGTAATGAACCCATCAAAGCAGTCTCTGCTATCAAAGACCTCGGAATCATCATCGACAGCAAGTTATCGTTTACGCATCATATAGACAATATCACTAAAAAGGCCTACCGGACCCTCGGATTTATCGTCAGGGAAGGCAAAGAGTTCAGAAACGTTACTACATTGCTTAGTCTTTACTCCTCATTGGTGAGACCTATTATGGAGTATAACTCGGTCATCTGGGCACCCCATACAGAAACGCTGGTTGCTAGGCTTGAAAAAATCCAACGCAGATTCTGTAAGTTCCTATCCTACTTGCTAAGACGGACAGGCCATGGCTTGGATACAGACGGAGTATATTTTTGCCCTCATTATCTTTTTGTCTTCATTATTTTTGTATATCTATATTACAATCCATCGCTTAAAGCGTTATTTCGCCTGTTACTCTTCTTTTATATCGTACACAGAAAAAAAGGATTTCTTGGCGCAAGAAATATTTTGTATTATGAATTTAAGACAAAAATTTTTCTTGGCTCAAGAATTTTTTCTCGCTTAAAAAATTTTTTTCTTGTTCCAAGAAAATTTTCCGTTTTCACTTTATAATATAAAAAATTTCTTGGGTCAAGTGAAAATTTTCTTAGAACAAAAAAAAATTTCTTGCGCCAAGAAATCCTTTTTTTTTGTGTATGTAAATATTACTTTTTAACTTCCCGCTAGGAAAATTGTTAATTTTCGAAAATTCGGGAAGTTATTCTTTTCACCCCGATTTTCGAAAATCGAGTTTTCATCAGATGTCGACGTTTTGAGATCCCAGGAAGCTATTCTGACTATTTTCAGAATGATGTCCGAGTGTGTGTGTGTGTGTGTGTATGTAAACTCTTTGTAACTTTCTAATGAATCGACTTGGGTGGTTGAGGTGTCAATCGGAAGAGCTTGTTGGCCATCAACTTTCCTAAAAATTTCAGATCATTTGATTAAGTAGACTTGAAAATATTTGCGAAATACGAAGAAAATAAATTTTTTTTTTTAGTTTTTTAGTGATTTCTCAGAAACGACTTGAACGATCGACTTCAAAATCTAATCAGCTTTAGATTTTAATAAAACGCGTCGATTGCCGCCTTAACCATCTCAATCGGTTAATTTGTTCGAGAGATATCGCGGGAGAAAGAAATGGTAAAAAACAGTTATTTGCAAATATCTTTGAAATAACTTAACCAAACAATTCCAAAATCTAATTAGCTTTAGAACTCAATAAAATACGTCGGTTGCCGCCTCAACCATCAAAATCGATTAATTTGTTCGCGAGATATTGTTGGAGAAAGAAATGGTGAGAACCAAGTTTTTCCCAATATCTTCGAAACAGCTAAACCGATCAATTTCAAATTATAATCAGCTCTAGAATTCGTTGAAACACGCCGATTGCTACCTCAAACGTCAAAATCGGTTGATTACTTCAAAAGATATCGGCGTCGTAAAATTAAAAAATTAAAAAAATAACGTTTCATGTTATTTTTTTCGGATAAATCATGATGTAATCTACTGAAATATTTCTGACATCATACCAACTCTTCCTCTTTATGGTTTCTTTCGATCGTCATATAATGTCATCTAACTAGTTTTTTAGGTAGATTTTTTTAAAAATCTAACTTTTGTATTTGTCCTCATGGTCGATTTTTCAAGGAATTTCATTATAAACTATCATAATTAGTTGAGTAGAGTTCAAAAATACCATTCGTTAAAAAATTTATATATATATATATATATATATATATATATATATATATATATATATATATATATATATATGGGATAGAACCGACATATGAGTACACGATTGCGCCTACAATTCTTATCCGATCTTAATGAAATTTTCTACACTTATTCTATGTGTAATTACCAAGGTTAAGTTCGAATATGGGCTAAATCGGTCAATTAGTTTAGAAGTTATAGCTGTTTTAAATCTCCACGATTTTTCGAAAAAATCAGTTTTTATCCACTTTCAAGTTCATATCATTTTAAAACTAATACTCATAGACTATTCCCGTAAAAATTATTTGAAAGCTGGATTGGTAAGCTTTAATTTATGACCTCAACTTTTATGTTTTGACCATTTGTTCTAATAATTTGATAGCCTTGAAAATTTGAATGGAATAAAAAAAGGTTGAAAATATGGTTTTCATTTCACATAACTTATGCTTGTCCAATTATAATCGAGTTTCGTCAATTGTATTTTATTGTGCACAAAACAACCTGTAAATTTCACTGCTATTTTATATTTTAAAAGAATTTCTTTTATTACTTATAATGTATCAAATGTACCTCTACACCCTATGATTATCACTGGTTTTGTCATTGCGACAGCACCCACAGTTCTTATCGGATCTTGATGAAATTTTTTACACTTATTCTATAGGCGATTACCTTGATCAGATTCGAAGATGGGCTGAATCCCTCGAATAGTTTTGAAATTATGGCTGTTTGAAATTTTCATGATTTTTCGTAAAAATCAGTTTTTAATCAACGCTAAAGCTCATATAACTTCAAAACTAATATTTATACACAAATTCCGTAAAAAGTATCTAAAAGCTTGACTAATAATCTCGCATTAATGACCTTAAGCTTTATGTTTTGACTATTTCTTCCAATAATTTGATACCCTTGAACTTTTTAATGAAATCAAAAATGTTGAAAATATGGTTTTCATTCCACATAACTTATGAATTTCCCATTATAATACAATTTTGTCACGTGTATTTTATTGTAAACAAAATAACCTGTTAATTTCACAGCTATTTTATATTTTGAAAGTATTATTGTTATTTTAACTGGGCTTGTCATAGTAACAGCGATTACAATTATGATCTCATACTAATTAAATTTTCAATAATTTATTTATGTGAAGGTTAGTTTGGTACATTACCTATATAATGTTATGTCAAATCAACTATCTGAAGTTCTCTATCAATAATAATCGTTGTCTTTTTTTACCCTCACTCCTAGATAACGAGTCTAATTTCATATCATGACTATACACTAACAAGATATGTATGTATAAAACTATTTTTTTATATCAATTAATTGAAAAATCTACCTTCCATTTCGGCTGTCGAATGGCCTTTTTTAGTTTAAATCATATTATCAACAAAAAAAATTAAAAAAACGCAGTTTTTAATATTTTTCTCGGATATTTCATATTTTATTGTTTCTGACATGAGTCAAAACTTATTGAAATCTTGATTTTGATCCCTGAGATTGACTTCTGTCTCAGTACACTTATTTTATTGAACATAATTGGGAATTAAATTGTAAAAACCGCTTCTTCATTAATGATTTTCGATTCTTAAATTTTCAAACTTCAGCATAAAACGTAACTTGTTAGAGCTTGAAAAGATCATAACAAAACAATTGCATGTAATAACATTTTCGAGCTCGAAAATATATCCACACTAATGTTTTCGAGCTCCTTGAGCTCGATAACAGCGGGAAGTTTTGGGGCTGGTCCGCAGAGCCAACCGACGCCCAGATTTTTTTTTACATATTTACAAAACGAGCTAGTTTTTAAATCATTAATATTAACACTTGTAGAACTCAAATTTTCAAAATATATAATTAATCGAGTTGCTGTACTCTCAGGTATTTCATTTCCTGTAGATCTGAATATTTTAAATGTAGAACTATACTCCTTACTATCTTCAAATTTTTGTAAAAGTCCTAATGGCTAAGGTAATTCAAATACAACATTTTCGAGCTCGTCATTTATCCACTGACCTCCTGATTCAGGTAAATATTCACCTACAATATGAAGTCAATAAATAATAAAATCAAACATCATTTTAATAGATCCCGACTAGAAATTCCAGTTAGGCTTGCCGAAAGACCAATTTGGACCGAATAAAACTTTTCGGAACACGGCAAGCCTGATTCAGACCTTATTCCGGCCTCATGATAAAAACCAAAATACGGCAAGCCAAATTCAAACCTTATGGTATTTGCATGAGGAAAACCAAAGCTTGAAATGCCAAAAACATTCCAAACTTGGTTATTATTATAAAAGGTGTGGCATGTTGTTAGTTAGGAATACTTTTGGAATTCTGGATTGATATTTAATAGTGATGAACAAATGCTTGCCAAAGTCTGGTATGCCAAATTAGGTGGTTAGTAAAAAAGTGAATGGCTAAGTTACCTTCAGCGTTTCTTCGGGAATTGATACTGCTGCCTTATGGTGGTTACCAAAGGCTTGTCGAAGTATGGTATCCTTAATCAGCGCCTGACTAGAATTCCAGTGCGGCATGCCAAAATACCAATTTAGGACGAATGAGGTTTTCTGAAATATAGCAAGCCTAATTTGAAACTTCCCGTCCTTATGAGGAATACCGAAACTCGATATACCAAAACTTTTCCAAACTTGTTTGTCATTAGGAGTTTTCGGCAGGACGTGAAAGTTCAGTGAATCTTTGGAATTCCTGACTAAAATCGGATTGGGATGACCGAAGGCTTGCTAAAGTTAGGTATGCCAAATTTGGCTATTATTAGGAAAGTCTTCGTCATTGCCTAAGTTAGGTATATCTTTGGAATTCCTCGCCAGTGCCGAATAATAATTTAATACCATAACTAAACTTAGGAGCCACAATTGGTAGAGTAGCGTAGTAGTTAAAGCGTCGGTCTTTCGTGCTTAGGGTCCCGAGTTCGAATCCCGCAGCAGCGGTCGTTAATAAGTTTCGCGTTTTTCATCGAATTAAAAATTTCTAATTCGATTGGAAATTAAAGTATTATTGAATTAGAACATCTGATGATAAGATGCTCTGCAAAAATAATTTTAAACGGTACAAAAAAAAAAAAATTTTTCTTGTAATTTAGTAAAACAAAATTATATTATTACAGTCATACATGACCATATATTGCCAATTTCTATGTATAATTATTTTTCACAGAGAGATTACGGTTTTTCGGGGCGACTTCAGTTTCTGAATTCGGCTCTCCTAATTATGCAGAGGTTCGGAAGTGCGTCATTTTTGTGATGCGAGCCTTATGCGATTGCCTCATTTGGCTCGAACTCGGAATTCGGCATGCCTAATCCGGAGCTAATAAAAAACGAACTGAAATTTTCAGTCGGGAATATCTATAAATTAAAGAAGTCTATAAAATTCTACCGATTTGAACCGAATAAACTCTTCCATTCATCGAGTTTTCTGTCTCATACGTTGTAATATTGCTGAATCCATTCTGAAAATCTTAAAGCTGTTGCAATACCTGATGCACCTAAACCAACAATTACAATTCGAAGAGATATTTCTTCAGTAGACAAAACACAGCTTATGAAACATAATTAAATAAACAGTCTCATTGTTTAACGATTTTATTAATAACGAAAGATGATTGTATTGCAAGTGCAGCCTGTCGTCTTTAATAATCATTTCACAGCAGTTGATGTTATATTGGATAATCAAGTTCATCCGAGTCATGTGAGTCAAGTATGCACTTCGAAAAGTTTACGTAAGCTGACTATTTTCAATTTGAAAATACTCAGTCTGTGTATACTTACCCACTGCTCACACTTGACCCAAATGACTTTAAATAAATAGCATTACAATTTATATAATTTTTTTTTTTCTATTAGGTCTTTTGTCTGGATAAACTCCGTAGTAATGTATAGAGAAAACATCAATGTATAAGTCAAGAGTCAATAGTTTCGGATAACAAAATATACTTTTAGAGTCAGAGAGAAAACTGAATCACTTTTACTAATAATCATAATGAATAATTGTTCAACTGATGAAAAAATTTGGTAAATCCAAAAGTGCACGACTCTTAATGCTCATTTGATCGTGGAAAATATATATAATAACAAAAAAAAAGACCATTCGGCAGCCGAAATGGAAGTAGATTTCTCATTATTTGTTTATTTTAACCTTTTAAATAAACATTAATAACAAAATACATTTTTTTTATGACATTCTCAGAAATTCTTAAGGCTATAGAACAAGAAAAAGTCGTAAAAAAATTCGAAGTTGAATGCAAAAAAATTCAAGAATTAAAATTAGAAAATTAAAAAAATTATCGGAATGGTAAGTTAAATAACGAAAATTGAAGTTAAACAGAATCAAATTATCTACGTAAAAGTATTCTTTGTGTTTTACTATAGGATTAATGGTAAATACAAAATTAAATAAAATAATTTGAGTTGAAATTTCAATTATGATAGATCTAAGTGTCATAGTTGAAATCAGTCATAAGCATTGTCAATAAAACGAAATTGAATTTACATACTTGAATTAAAATATTTACATTTTATGAGTGTTACACAGAAATAATATAAATTCAATCAGTTTTATAAGTTTACAAATGAATACAGCAGTTAGGATTCTATGGAATCTATTGAAAGAAGGAAAACCAATGCAATAGCAAGATTTCATTGAATGAGTGATAAGATCAAAAATTTCATTGGTCTAGGCACATATATAGGCATGAAAATTAAAGCTTATTTGAAGAGCTTTCAGATAAATTTCATACAAAGTCGATAAGTTATAGCATTTAAAAATTATCGAAGAAAGAATAAGTAAAAATATGAACTTTTGACATTTTGAAAATTTTGGAATGCTATAACTTCTAAACTAATCGATCGATTGAGCTTATTTTCCAACTCAATCGAGGTAGTCACTCACGGAATACGTATACCAAGTTTCAAAGCAATCGGTTTAAGACTGTGGTGATAATCAAAGTGAAAACCTGCATAAAATTAGTTTTTATAATAATTTGAAAATGTTTAAAACCATTTATCTATTAGCAAAATGAATGAAGTCGATCGATTGAGCTTTCATATAGGACAAACAAAAATAAGCTATCTCTCTCCGTTTGAAAGTTACATCCAGTTAAATCAGTAAACAAATTTTTTTTTAGAATTTTACAAAATTTCAATTAACCATAACTTCTAAACTTATTGGCCGAATTGGCTCATCTTCGAACTGAACCGAGCTCTTTAGCTAAAAAATATGTAAAAAAAATTTCATGAAGATCGGTTTTGAATCGTAGACGCTATCGTGGGAGAACGGCACGTTATATAGTGAAAAAGTGATCAAAATAATAACTTTTTTCTCGAGTTTTAACTCATTAACTTATTAAACTCTCTCGTTTTGACTTATTAAATTCTCTATCCGATGATGCGTAACTTGATTAAGCTCCGTGGACTAACAAGAGTGGAACAGTAAAAGCAGTAGCGAAAAAGAGGCAAACGAAATTTTTCGATCGTAAAGCACACTCTAATGCTTTGCATTAAGAGTCGTGACGAACTCAGCTGTCCCTAAGGGTTTGATTCTAGTTTTCCGTCGGCGTATCAGAATGTATATATTAGAGTGTTCCAAGAAAAACTAATATTTTTTTTTAACTTTTTATGGGCTCAAAAGTTACTTTATATTATGAAAAAAAAACTCACCAAATTTCAGCCAGATATTTTTAAAATTAAGCTATCACAAAGGGGCGTCCCCTTTCCCATATTTAAAATACACGTAAAAATTTTTTATTTTAGTTTTTCGTTATTAAGACTGTGAAAAAAATTTTTTCAAAATTTCACCTAGTAAGAAACATTTTTTTTTTCAATTATCTTCGAAACGGCTGAACCGATCGATTTCAAATTTTATTTAGCTCTAGAATTCAAGAAAACGCGCAGATTGCCATCTCAAACGTCAAAGTCGGTTAATTAGTTCAAAAGATATCGGTGCTGAAAAGTTAAAAAAATAACAAAATTTTTTTTCCGGATAAATAAAAATATAATGTACGAAAATGTGTCGGAAATCATACCAAATCTACCTCTTTATAGTCTTTTTCGATCATCGTATGATGTCATCTAACTTGTTTTTAAAACGAAGGCATACAAAAGTATTTTTGAGCTCGAAGAGCTCGAAAATGTATTCACAATAATATCCTCGTGCTTAAGGAGCTCGAACATGATGTTTAGGAGAAAAAAATGAAGTTTGAAAAATATTAATTTTTTGAACTTAAATGTCAACGAAAAGTGAACTTCATTTTTCGTTGACATTTAAAGCCCTGTAACTTTTTTTTCATTCATTTTACGTATATATGATATCAGATACTTTTTGTAGAAAATTAAATTTCCTACAAGAACATGCTTGTCAAAATTAAAAAAAAAATTTTTTTGATAGAATACAAATAAAAAATAATAGAAAAAAATTTAACACTAAGGAAACTAAATTTTTGTCGATTCCCTGGAGGATTCGTGATCACTGTAAAATCATCGTAAAACGATGGTCGAATGACCGTAAATTTACGGTACTGACAAATGACCGTATATCGACTGTTAAAGAAGCGTTATTTGATGGTGAAAGACAAGTGCCGTTGTGAAAATTCTCGATAGTAACTGTATAGTTGATGTTTTGTATGTGCATTATATTTCAGCTGACTAGTGACCGTAAATTAACAGGTAATGGACGGTCCTTCTATGATCATTGATCAGTATAGGGATTGTCAAAAACCGAAATCTTGGCGTTTCATTTACAGTATTGAGTGAGTGAAACACTTGTCAATCGAGCGTATAGTGTCGGTAAGTGAGAAACTTTTCGTTCGTGAACTATCGATTAATTGTCGCTCAGATTTTTCATTTTTTAAATGTCTCTGATAGCCAGTGATAGACTCCAAGTATACTGAAATTATTCGTGTCGTAAAACAATATAAAAAATACTTAAATAATAAAGCGCCAGAGGCAGCCGAGCGGTTCTCGTGTGGCTCGGGCGATCACCCAAGTTAAGCAGCATCGAGCAGGATCGTTCCTTGGCTGGGTGAACGCTTAGCCACGCGTTGAGCTCGATTGAAGGTCTCTGAGCGTTAGGCGCGGGATAAGGATCTAGTGATTAGTAAAATGGGAATTTTGTCGATCACTAGAGCCTCACCCAAACCGAACTGTACTGGCAAAGGTTTTCTCTGTGGTTTCCCTTGTCCCTATACTCTCACAGCCTAGGTGGGGGGTAGGGTATCACCGTAATGGTACAAGTACAGTATAAGCACAAGTCGGGCCACAGCGGCACAATGAAGGCAGAAAAAAGGAAGCAGTTGCGACATAAAGGCAAAAACTGTAAAAGGCCGTGCAAGCGGCTATACACTGGAACAATTAACAAAAAAAAAAAAAACTTAAATAATAAAATTTTTAGTCATTATAGGGTAAGGACTTCAAATATTAATGATATATCTTATTAGATAAACAGAGATACAGTATTAGTAAATTTATTAATTGTTAACAACAGCAGATGTAGATTATTAATGAATTAAACAGTTTTAAATTAAAATTAGTACGTTCAAAGAGCATTTTACTTATAAATTAATTTTAAACATTAAAAATGATCATATACATTCTATTTTTTTTCTGATCACCCGGGAAAAAAAATTTATATATAATAAGATATAATCATATTTTATTACATATAATTTTATGTAATTATATACATATATATATATATATATATATAATGGGATATTTCACGCCAAATCAATCACGTTTGACCCCGACCCTTTTTTATTTGGCTGAAATTTTTTTTTCCTTTTCTACCCCGCCCGGGAAAAAATCACCATGCATGATCGTGTATGATCATGTAGGATTCATACATGATTCGTGCCTGACCGTGCTTGATTCATGCATAATTTATGCTTAATCCTGCATGACTCATTCGTGATCGATCATGATCATGCATGACTCATTCTAGATCAAGCTTGCACATACATTAAGTTTGAAATAATTGTATCCAGAGATATGATCCATTAGGAAAGGTCATGCTTGAGCATGCTCTATTATGCATGACCATACATGGTTCATACTTGATCATGCGTAACAGATTCATGGCCAGACATGACTCATTCGTGATCAAGCATGATCATGCATGGCTCATTCTAGATCAGGCTTGCTCATGAATTACGTTAGAAATAATTGTATCCAGAAATGTAATCCCCCAGGAAAAGTCATAGTTGAGCATGCTCTGTCATCCATGATCATGCAGGGCGCAGACATGATCGTACGTTATGCATGACCAACCTTAATCTTTCACGGTTATATGCAAATAGTGAAAAATATTCATGAATATTCAGACTTGATCATACATAACTAAGCATACTCTTTCATATTCATAAATGAAAGTTAGTCGTTAATAGAAACTGTTAGATTAATTATAATTATTGTTTCCTTTTCATGTTATTATTCATTTAATTTAGATTAATTGCCCGGGAAAAATCAGCATGCATGATCTTGCATGATTCAGGCAAGACCAAGCATGTTCGAGCATGGATCATGCATGGTGAAACATGACAAATAATTTAATCAATATCTATGATTAAAAAATCCGATCGAACCGATTGAATACGATTAAAATCCGATTGAGTTTCAATTGGATTTGATTGAGGTTTTTAATTAAGGATAATTATATATTTTTCATGAAAAACTTCAAATAATTAAACATTTATTTTTATTTTGACGATAATAGCAGTTAAAATGATCATTTTTTAAATCGATAATCAAATTGTATTTAATTTATAATTTTTCGTTCAATTAATAACTAAAACCAATCTTTTTTTCCGAAAAATAATTGAAATGAATTTAATTAAAAATTGTTTTTTCGAATTAATTAAAAATCGAATCAATAAATTCTTGCGAAATTGATAATAAAACTCAATATAATAGCTTTTTTGAAAATTAATAATTAAGATTAATGTAATTGTTAGATTTGCTTGTAATTGATAACTACGATTCTTTTCATTCATTATTAAAAAAAGTTTTAATAACCAAATCAAGATTGAGTTCAAATAATATTTTATTTTTTACAACCCTAAAGTTTCAAAAGATGTTAAAAATCACCGTAAACTGAATAAGATAGGTCAGCCTAGTGGACAGCGGACGTGTTTCCTAACATGACGGTCGTGGGTTTGAGACCCGTCGCAGGTAAAATTTCAAAAGTACTTTTCAACGAGTAAACATTAACTTCACAATAATATCAACAAAATAAGTTTATTTCAAATTGCCTTATCATTATTATTATTTTTTACTTCCCGCTAAGAAAATTGCAATTTTTCAAAAATTCGGGAAGTTATTGGTTTCGGTCCGATTTTCGAAAATCGAATTTATAAGAGATCTTAACGTTTTGAGGTTCTAGGAAGCTATTCTGACTAATTTCTAGATAATTTCCGAGTGTATGTATGTATGTATGTATGGATGTATGTACGTACGTACGTACGTATGTATGTATGTAAATGTCTATAACTTTTAAACGGATGAACCGATTTTGATCGTCAAGAAGTCATTCGACGCAGCTTGTCAATATCTAAAAGCTGAAAATTGAGCTTGATCGGTAGGCCTCGTTCAGAGATATTCCAAAAATAAACTTTCCAAAAATGTTTTTTTTGGGTAACTTGTAATGTGCTCGATGGATTGATTCCAAAATCAACTGGACTTTGAAGCTTCATAAGCCGCGTCGAATGCGACCTCAGCCATCAAAATCGGTTGATTCGTTCAAGAGAAACCGTGAACGAAAGAATTAAAAAAAAAAATTTTTTTTATTTTTTTTTGAAATTTGTCAAAAACGACTCGATAAATCAATTTTAAAATTTGATCAGCTCTAGAAATCAATAAAACGCGTCGATTGCCACCTCAAACGTTGCAATCGGTGAATTCGTTCGAGAGATATCGTTGGAGAAAAAATGGTAAAAAACGTTTTTTTTCGAAAACAAAAGCATACAAGTGTATTTTCGAGCTCGAAAAACTCGAAAATGTATCTACAACAATGTTCGAGCTCAAGGAGCTCGAAAACGACGGGAAGTTTTGGGGCTGGCCCGCAGGGTCAACTGACAGACCGATTTTTTTAAACTTCCCGCTAAGAAAATCGACGATTTTCAAAAACTTGCTATTCAGATATATTCAGAGCGATGTGTGTATGTTTGTTTGTTTGTTCGTGTGTGTGTGTGTGTGTGTGTGTGTGTGTGTGCGTGTGTGTGTGTGTGTAAATGTAAACCTCTCATATCTTTTTAATGAATGAACCGATTTAGATGGTTCTTGCAGCATTTGAGAGATTCCTTCTGAACTTAGATTTCCAGAAAATTTTAGATCATTTGGTCAAATAGACTCTGAGATATTTAAGAAATACGAAAAAAAAAAAAAAATTTTTTTTTTCGTTTTTTTTTGATATTTTGAAAACTGTCGGATCAATCAATTCCAAAATCTAATCAGCTCTAGAACTCGATAAAAGCATTCGATTGCTGCCAAGAACGTTCCGATCAGATAATCCGTTCGAGAGATTTCGTCAACGGAATAATAAATGTAAAATCTATATCTGCTTTTTTCATCGAATAACATCATAATTACCGAACAACATTACTCAAAACTAATAAGTTCTTCTTTATGTAAGTTATTGGAAGAGACTGCTCAAAAATCGTCATGATCACTTGTACCACGATATACTTACACGATATAGATACAACGTATCACGTAAACTTATTTTTGAGCTAATTATCGAACATAATTGTGAATAAATATGTAAAAAACGCTTGTTAATTTATGATTTTGGACTCAAAATTTATCAATTTTTTTATAAAACGTAACCCTTTTGAGCTTGGAAAGCTCATAAAAAAAGGGAACCAAAGGTATTTTCGAGCTCGAAGAGCTCGAAAATGTATTTATACTAATGTTTTCGAGCTCTAAGAGCTCGAAAACAGCGGGAAGTTCCGGGGCTGGCCCACAGGGCCAACCGATGCCCAGATTTTTTTTTTAAATAATTAGAGGGATTATGCTTGCCCAGGCCTGATCATGCCGGAATATCGGCCAGCTATGAGCATGCGTGATCATACATGAAAAAGCACAATCATAACTAACCAAGCATGATCATGCATGCTCATGGCTGGCCAATATTCAGGCATGATCATGCATGATCAGGCCTGATGATTTTTTCCCGGGGCATTAAAATCATTTTTCCTGAAATTTTCAAATTTTTTTACCCAACCAAAAAAAAGTTATGAGTTTTTCAAAAATCAGGCTTTTATTTTTTCAAATACCTATAACTTCTTAAAAAAATGACTAATTCAAACCTTTTTTTTTTTCAAAATTTTTGTCTTTGAATGTTCTTTTCGAAGAAAAATACTAAAAATTTTAAGATGATGAATTCTATGAAATTTTCGGCGTTTTTGAAAAAAAAACCATTATTTTCTTAAAGTTCGCCATTTTTTAATTTAATTTTTTTTTTTCTTTCTCAAAAGAAACTTCAATTCATTCTGCAATTTTTCCCGCACTGAGAATAAATTTCTCATCGGACAATTAAATTGGTTTCGTTAAATTCTATTAATTTAAAATTTATTTGGGACAACTAAATTTTATTATGTCAACATAATCTATTTTGTCATTTTTAGCAAATGATTTAATACTCTATTTGGTTGACATTAATATTACTCTCTATTATATAGGGCCATTTTTTATCTATAATTTTTTTACCCGGATGGGCATGAACAGCCATGAACATACCCGATCAGACCTGAACATGCCTGGCCAGGTCTGGTCAGACCCGGTCATTTTTCATATCTGATCAGAGCTGAAGACTAATGCCTACTCATATCTGATCAGATCTGATCATTTTTTTCCGGGTAGTACATTGTAAAAATTTTTTTTTAATTTTGTTATCGATGGATATTGAAATATTTGGTAATTTCAATTTTGTAATTTATGCTAAATATTCGAAAATTCTTATTAATTTATAATGTTCTTAGTGAATAATCATATAAAGGTTTTATGTTAATATTAATCAGTAAATTGAAAACCTGTGATGTTAAAATTGAAAATAATAATATTGAAAAAACAAGAAGTTATTAATTAAAATATTCAACTATTAGTATTTTTATAGAATGTATTTCTTACAGGAATATAATAAAATTTACAAGACTGAACGTTTGTTACGAAGTAAAAAATAAAATATTCTGCTGCGCAAATAATTGTTGCAAAATTGTGGGGTTAAGCTCAGAAAATACCCGATAATTTTTATGTTTTTCCATATCTGTCTGTCACTTCGTGATTATAAAATGAAATTACAAATGACTATAATTTTTTATTATAATATAAGTAGATTAAAATTTTATATGTTTAACCTTGTCGAAGTAAAAATTACACGTGGAAAAAAATTTCGTGTTTATTTTAATAATCTTATCCGAATTATTATTTTCTGATTGAATCCGATCAAATCTAATAGAAACAATTTTAATTAGATTCAATTGGCGAATAATCAAAAATAAAATAATATTCTTCGATTGAATCCGATTAAAACTGATTGAGAATTTTCTATCGGATTCAATCGGAAAATAATCGTAAAATAAATTATTATTTTTCGACTGAATCCGATTAACAATTTTCTATCGGATTCAATCAGAAAATAATTGAAAAATAAAATTTATTATTTTCCGATTGAATCTGATTGAAATTCAATCGCAATCTCCGCGGAAATCTCAAACGCTTTCGAGCATCTTCGATTGAAAATTTGTTTCCGATTGAAACTGATAAAATTCCGATAGATTTTCAATCAGATTCAATCGGGTTCAATCGGAATTTTCAATCAGGGAAGATCTTGACTTGAATTTGTGCCTTTTCATAGTTTAAACTCTTTTTTATTGCCAAGCATTGAGATAAATAGATTTATCTACATCATTTGGATTACATTCAAATTACGTCGGAAAAAAGACGATTGTATTTATTTTCTTTAAATAAATTAATATTTTAATTATTCTGTCACCAAAATGACTAAATGTCACTGAATATATAGCTTTACTATTTATATCGCGTTGCTAATTCCAAAATGACATTTTTATACTCCCTTTTGGTTTTAGTAAGTTTCTCAAAGCCGTAAGAGCGTACACAAAAAAAAAATAAAAAGAATTCATTGACGCGAAAAATCTTTACTCGTCTAAAAAAAAATTTAACTTACCTCGAGAAATTTTTTGGATTGTGAACACTGATAAAACGGTTTCTTCATAATAAATATATTGATAGAGTTGAGACTTTTTAGTATGTTCTCAATAATACACTCATGCCATAAATTAAAGGAACAGAAAAACTTTAGAAATTTTTTAGTGATTTTTGAAAGGCTGTAACTTTGTGAAAAATGATCGTATCGAAAAACAAAAAAAAGCATTTTGTAGCTTGGAATCTCTAGTTCCAACTCATTTTCATCAATTTTTTTAGACCTCCAGCCATTGCGCAAACATGAGAAATACCGCGAAAAAAAAATTTTCTAAATTTTTCCTTTTCTTTGAGAGAGTCCACGGGCTGCGAAAAAAATCGTTCAGCTAAACCAATGCATAGGTCGGATAGCAAATTTAATCAGCTTTAATTTCCATTTTTTTGGAGATTCGTACGATAACTTGTCGCTGAGATATCAGCCTTCAAACGGAAAATGATCCTTTTGGGTTTGATCGTCGATATTTCAGGTAATAATGAGCGCACAGTAAATTTGAGGGTGGCGTTGAAAATTTGAATAAATTCCCTACAAGACCCTTTTATCAATTTTTATGAAAAAAATTTTTTTTTATCCTTAACATCCCTATGAAGTGAGTACAAAAAAGTGACTTTTTTTGGCTAAACAGTAAATCAACCGCTACTTTGTAAATATTGTTAAAAAAAATAATGTTGCCAGGGAATTTTTTAGCTTAATGTACCCCCAATAACCCTGTAAATTTTGAAATTGATCCATCGAGCCGTTTTTCGGGGTGGATTGATCAAAATTTTCCAAAACAATTAAAGGAACAAGTTTTGTTCCTTTAATTTTGTTATGACTATCGAAATGAAAACAATTATCGTTTTTTCATTGTTTTTGTCAATTTGGTACTCATTAGCGGTTGAAATTAAGAAAAAAAAAAAATTTTTTTTTGAATTTTTTTTTTTAATTTTTTTTTTTTTTTGTGTTTTAAAATGTTTCAAACATCTCAGGAAATAATGCTCACTGAATTTTGACATGATTCGGCATAGGCGTACCACAATTTTCCTTATCCCAAATTAATTGCATTAAATTAAAGTTGATACCCCTAACCGGTATTCATGTACTCAACCTACGAAAATTTATGCGATTAATTATTGATACTCTCAGCGAAGTTTATTTGTACTCTAAAAAAAAAAAAAAAACAGTTTTTTTCAAAACTAATCTTTATTTTTTTAATTTTGATAAATTTAAAAAAAAAAGTTGTTAAAAATTGTTGCAAACTTTATTTTTTTTTAAATTTTTGATCATGCCTAGGCGGCATTTATCTGAGCCAGAAGTCGCTCGGCTAGTAACTCTCGTTGAAGAGGGTTACAGGTATCGGGATGTCGGTGACATGTTAGGCGTTAGCGCATCGGTCGTGTCTCGTGCCTATACGCGATATCAAGAGACAGCTGGATACGGGCGACGGCCAGGACAAGGTCATCGACGTGAAACGACTCCTCGCGATGATCGAGCAATAGTTCGACGTGCTCGGCAAGAACCTTTTGTTTATGCGAGAGTCATTGCTCAGGATGTTCCAAACCGTCGACAGCAACAGCAACAACAACGACAGCGACAACAACAACGACGACGATGACAACCTCGAAACATTTCACGCCAAACAGTGACCAATCGTCTTCGTGAGTTTGGGTTGCGAGGCAGAAATCCGGTTCGGGTACCAATGCTGACGGTCAGACATCGCCGAGCTCGTCTAGCGTACGCTCGCGAACATTTTGGGTGGAACTGGAGGCAATGGACCAATGTTTTGTTCTCTGATGAGTCTCGGTTTTGCCTGTACGGTGACGACAGAAGGCCCCGACTTTGGCGTCGCTAAGGTGAACGTTTTTTACAAAACTTCACTCGCCCTGTTGCTGCCTTCAATGGAGGATCGGTGATGGTTTGGGCTGGGATTTCATGGTTGTGGTGAACTCCTCTAGTAATCGTTCGTCAATCCCTCAACGCCAGACGCTACATTGACCAAATTTTGAGGCCAATTGTCTTGCCTCGACGACAAGCTGTGAGGAGATTCATCTTTATGCAAGATAATGCTCGCCCTCACACAGCCAACGTGACTAGACGATTTTTTGAGAGACATGACATAACGTTGCTACGACATCCACCAATGAGTCCCGATCTCAATCCTATTGAGCATGTGTGGGATATAATGGGGCGTCGATTGCGCCGGGAATATCCGAATTTGCCGAATTTAGCTGCATTAGAACGTGCATTGCAGCGAATCTGGCAAACGATTCCGCAATTGGCAATTCATCGTTGCATTAGTATGCGAAATCGGTTGCGTGCAGTTATTAGAAGTAGAGGAGGCAACACACGATATTAGAACACATAGACACACCCACGCACAAATACACACACACGGACAGACACACACACGGGCATTTCACAGCATTAAAATGTTTTAAACATTTCAAAACACAAAAAAAAAAAAATTCAAAAAAAATTTTAAGAAAATTTGAAAAAAATTCAGAAAAAAAATTAAAAAAAAAAAAAATTAAAAAAAAAAATTCAAAAAAAAATTTTTTTTTTTTCTTAATTTCAACCGCTAATGAGTACCAAATTGACAAAAACAATGAAAAAACGATAATTGTTTTCATTTCGATAGTCATAACAAAATTAAAGGAACAAAACTTGTTCCTTTAATTGTTTTGGAAAATTTTGATCAATCCACCCCGAAAAACGGCTCGATGGATCAATTTCAAAATTTACAGGGTTATTGGGGGTACATTAAGCTAAAAAATTCCCTGGCAACATTATTTTTTTTAACAATATTTACAAAGTAGCGGTTGATTTACTGTTTAGCCAAAAAAAGTCACTTTTTTGTACTCACTTCATAGGGATGTTAAGGATAAAAAAAAATTTTTTTCATAAAAATTGATAAAAGGGTCTTGTAGGGAATTTATTCAAATTTTCAACGCCACCCTCAAATTTACTGTGCGCTCATTATTACCTGAAATATCGACGATCAAACCCAAAAGGATCATTTTCCGTTTGAAGGCTGATATCTCAGCGACAAGTTATCGTACGAATCTCCAAAAAAATGGAAATTAAAGCTGATTAAATTTGCTATCCGACCTATGCATTGGTTTAGCTGAACGATTTTTTTCGCAGCCCGTGGACTCTCTCAAAGAAAAGGAAAAATTTAGAAAATTTTTTTTTCGCGGTATTTCTCATGTTTGCGCAATGGCTGGAGGTCTAAAAAAATTGATGAAAATGAGTTGGAACTAGAGATTTCAAGCTACAAAATGCTTTTTTTTGTTTTTCGATACGATTATTTTTCACAAAGTTACAGCCTTTCAAAAATCACTAAACAATTTCTAAAGTTTTTCTGTTCCTTTAATTTATGGCATGAGTGTATGAAAGATATTTTATTTACAGTAAATAAATATCACAGTTATCCCAAATACCACGAAATTTTAAAGTACTTAATCCAAAAAAATTATATATTTAGAGTAAATACTTGGATCATTCTATTTAATTAAATATCAATTAATATTAACTAGGAATCTTATTTACTTTCAATCCAAGCTTTCATATTTATTTCATATAAACAGATAGCTTGTAATTATAAAATTATTAAAACTTCCCGCAAATATCAATCTTAATAGTTAAGATATTGTATTTATTATAAAGATGTGGCAAATGCGCTCCTATGTGATATAGCGGAAAATAGCGAAATCAAAACAAAAAAAAAAAATAGTTGTCCAGAAAAGAACCGCGTAAATTCTTTCTAAGCGTCAGTATCATTGTGATATTATTTATTGTGTTATTTATTAGTTTTAAATATGGACAATTTGTTGAGTTCGTGGCCCTGTTGAAAAAATCCTACAGAAACTATTAGGTTCCGGTCATAATCCGATTCAAGTTCCCATAGCCTATCGGAACGGAAAAAAGTTCCATTCTATTGATTTATGGGAATGTATAGGAATAGATCAGGTTTCAGAACTTAACTGACTTTTCCTCAATGGAGTGTATGAGATTTAATGGGCACGAAAAGTTACATTAATTTCTATACGAAATGACTAATAAAATATCTATCAGAATCGATGAGAAATACCTTAGACTGCTTTTTTATCAGCATATTCAGGTCTTAATTGATTTATTTTTCTGTTAGTTATTTCATTTTTTTCTATAGTATTAGGTTTCAATCAGAGTTGTCATTGCCGAACTCTATATGTTTTCAGAAGAAGTTTCTACTCCATGTTTTGAACAATTTTTAATAGGCATAGCGTTTGACAACTATATAATTTTATGGGAATACATTGATACTTATCCTACAAAATTACGAATTTTTTCATGAAATTTAATCTGCAATCACTGTGTCAAAAACACAATACATTCCTATTGGATTTTTGATTTGTTATTGGAATGAATCTGAAATTTCTGAGTAGTTATTACAAAATAAAAGTATATGTTTTTTTCTCGTTTATTTTTAAACAGCAAATACTATTAATGAATCGTCAGATTTTAATATAGTTATCGACACGTAATTAGGTTATATTTGATTGGCTAAAACCTCATTGCTTTTAGTCGTCTTTTATTTGAATTTCTTAAACTTTCACTCATGCCATTTAATCAGATTTTGTATAGATGCTTTTAATACATAATTTATTAGTATTGTCACTATCGAGAATTAAAGCATCAAAATGATTCTATCATCTCTATGCCAGTATTTTAACCCGATATTTCGGCTTTGCGCTGCATAAGAATGTATCAGTTTCTACTTTTGACATATTATTACAATAATTTCTACTAGATTGAATGATGCAAGCCTGATAATAACACTCTTCAGATTTAACTCGATAACTCCTGACATAGATTTTGAGCATAATAAATGCGAAATCGACAGTACATTTGTATACTAAACGGTAACTATTATTTTAGAACGAATACATTATATTTTTGAGTTTTTCGTAATTAATGTCAAAGCTATTTGGATGATAATGTACGAAAATGTTATTGATTTATAAGTTTAAAATTAAAAACTCCGATTGAATCCGATTAAATCTGATTAAAAGTGTCTGGGAAGACACTCAATCAGAATTCTATCAGTTCCGATCGGAAACAAATTTTCAATCAGAAGTATTCGGAAGCGTTCGAGGTCTTCGATTGAATTTCAATTCGATTTAATCGGAAAAAAATATTTTTTATTTTTTGATTGAATCTGATTGAAATATTTCAATCAGTTTTAATCGGATTCAATCGGAAAATAATAAATTTTTTAAAATTACTTTCCGATTAAAACCAATTAAAACTAATTGAAAAAATTCAATCGGATTTGATCAGATATAATCAGATATAATCGGAAAAGAATAATTTATTTTTCGATTATATTCCGATTGAAATATTTCAATCAGTTTTAATCGAATTCAATCGGAAAATAATAATTTTTTTATCGATTATTTTCTGATTAAATTCGACGGACAATTTTCAACCAGTTTCAATCGGAAAATAACACTTCAGATAGTATTAATAATTATTAAAATTTGGGCAGATATGAATTTCATTTATCATGAATTCAGAAATTTTTTAAATATCCGAGTATAGAATTTTATCTGTCTTTCTAATTCAATCAATTTTATAAAAAGTTAAAACAAGCATTTTTCAGGATTATATAAAAAAATTTAAAAACTTTTTCTAAAAAACTGCATTGATTGAATTTAAAACTATCACGAAAATAAAAGGAAACATCAATAAAAGATTATATATATATATATATTAGGTTAGTTAAAAAAAAAAAAATTTTTTTTATGGTATCCAAAAATTTAAAGTATAACTAAAAATAAAAATTTCGGTACCAATCCAAGCTCTTAATAATAATAATACTACGGTTTGCGTCGATCCATTTTTTTATTTTCTATTTAAATAACACGGGAAAAAAAAATTTCATTTTTTAGAATTTTCTAGCTTACAAGCCAATCAACGGATTTTTATGCACGATAGATATTTTTGTAGGAAATTGAACGCTCTACAAAAAAAGTCTTATCATTTTTTGATAAATCCAACTGTTCAAAAGTTATTTGAGCTTAAAGTCAAATTTATAGTAAATTTTAAGATCTTTTTACTTTTCCGGCGAAACTATCAGTCATCAGAAAATCTCATAGAAACTTTTTTGTAGGTAATTTTATTTCTTAAAAGTTATTACAAATAAAGTTTTTCAAAAATCCGCATTTTTTCTAGTTATTTTCTTTTCAATGTCAAGCTCTTAAAAAAATAGTTTTCTGATTTATTTTTTATAAATTGTAAAATATATTTTTTGTATCTTAACTTATATTTTCTAAATAAATTTTTTTCATGGGGGTGTTTAACGCAAGGATTTTCGTATGCTCCAACTAATAAAAAAAAAAAGTTGCTTGAACCTAGAGAAAAATTTCTTAGGAGAAAAGATATATGTGTAGGAGAGGAAATTTACCGGTGCTAGGCAATCCCGAGTCGAAATTTAAAACCATTCTAGAACCTAGAAATTCTAAAATTAAGAACGAAAAGGACTTACTAAGTACTTATTTTCTATAGAAAAACAACTCCTACATAAAACCTCTAAATGTCGGTTACGGGAAAAAATGACATGTTCAATCGTTAAATAGGCGTAAAAATTTGAAATTGTAAATACTTTTTAGAGCCTAAGCATAATCCAGAATCTTATCAAGTCTTTCTACAGTGGTCAAAGTATTTTTAGAAAACCTATTGGTACTCCATCCCAGGACAAAAATGTTTTTGTTAAATTTTAAAGAATTATTTTTTTTCCGGGATGGGTCACCCGTCCAATTCATGTTCCTCCTCGATGCTGCTCAACTTTTGTTATCGATGGATTGTAGTCTGCTCCGCTCGTTTATTGGCCACTTGGTGATATGAAAAATTCGTGGCTGTATTTATGATTACACATGAATTCTTATCAGCCATATTTCATATAATAATATAATAATTCGCACATTATTGCAGATATAACTTGTTTATCAAACACATTCAGGTTAAATTGTATATAACTTCATTTATAATTATATATTGGGTTGGCAATATGGCCGCTTGAGTGTCAGTCGTGTTTTTTGTGTGCTCTACTTTTTCACCGCTGTTCGCCGTCCGCTCAAGCTTACACTGCTTCATAGTGTGTCACAGCCTGCCTAGAACTCAGTTTATTCAACTGCGATAATCGCCTGGACTTGCATTGATAGCTGTGTGATAAATATTGTAAAATACATCGTCTAATTCAACAAGAACTTAAGGTTGGTTTTATTAATCATGCTCTCTCCATCTATCATAAGTCCGTCTCTCTCTTCTACTTCGTGCCAAGAGGTTCCACATGCAACCGACAGAGGGCACCAGCATGCCCCTCCGCAATTAACCACTGATAATCACTCGAAAGATAAAACTCCTGGGACCAGAGGTCCCACGGCTCAAACTTGGACCACCCACAACTACGAGACTCTTGGTAACCCACTAGAGCTGCTAAACAACAACAACAAAAAAAGAAGCCGAGAGCTTGAATCATCCTTTCTACTGGAAGATAACCAGCCGACAAAAAAAAGACTCTCGCTTGACTCCGCTACTCTCATCTCACTCCAGAAGGGCATCGTTACAGCTTTATCCGATAAAGTACAAGAAATAATTGTCACTAAACTCTTCTGGTTGGATGGTCTCCAGGCAGAAGTAGAAGAAATCAAGAAAGCTAATAAGGAAGCCATCGATAGGCTCTCTACTGAACTTTCGTCCAAGCATCAGGCTTACGAGAGCAAGTTTGCTGAAATAAGCAGCAGACTGTCCAGCCTTGAAGCAAGCTCGCACAACACCAATCCTCCTCTCTCCGCTTCGCAAATATCTTCAGACTTCGTCGTGCCAAACTCTATGGACACCACTGTCAAGGCATAAATGGATAAACTCACCAAGAAAATTGATTTTTTCGACAAACAGTATCGTCAACTCAACATAATAGTCAAAGGCCTAAATACTAGCAACACTCCAAGACATAAAATCACCGAGCTCGTAAACAACTTCATAGCTTTTAACTTCAACATAACCAAGAGTGTTGATCAGGCGTACATAGTCGGTAAATCTGGCAATGTCATTAAAGCTAGAACCACCTCATCAGCCATAAAGGCTGAAATTATGAGGAGGAAAAAGTCCCTTGGGACAAAAAAGGTCAACATTGAGTACGACCAAACACCTGACGAGCGAACTGCGGACTTCGAATCTAGACGGAAAGCGAGACAACGGCGCGTAAATTCCGCCAACAACAACAACGCACCTTCAGGGACAACTTCACCGCCTGTGGACCCTCTCAACTCAATTCAACGGATCTCTGACCATCTCTCCGGCACGACACGAACACAAACCAACCCTTTTCCCCCAAAAAACGGAAACTGAGGATAGTATTCTGGAACTGTCATGGATTAGGTAAAATAAGTAGTTACCCCTCGTTAAGTAAGTGTGATATATTTTGTCTAACTGAAACATGGTCTATTAATAATTCCCTTTCTCTCCCAGCAGAATTCATTAATTTCAATACTATTTGTTCTCAGGCAACCAGATCGCGTGAGGTGGGCAGGGCGAGCGGAGGCATTCTAATGGGCATAAACAAGATTTTTGAACACGAATTGATTGATTCTTCTCCCTGGTGGTTGATCATCAGGATATCTCTGGCTGATTGGAGCTTCATACTTTGCAATATTTATTTTAGTCCTGCTCTTCCGCTGCAATACTTACTAGATGTCCTGCAAATTGCTTTGGATGACATCCTGGCCACCCACCGACATGAACCAGTTGTGTTGGGGGGCGACTTTAATGGCCGCGTAGGCCATCAAGGAACAATACATGAAGAAGCCTTGCAAGGCACCCTCCTACAGTCACATCGCATCTCACACGACCCAATTATATCATCAAGAGGGTTCCAACTCCTGGAATTCTGCGATGCAAACGGGTTTATCCCACTAAATGGAAGAACTCTAAGTGACTCTGCCGCCCAATTTACCTTCTGTTCTTCTGTGGGAAAGTCCGTTATTGATCTAATCTGGGTCAAACTAACTGACGCCAACATAATAGCTGATCTACAAGTTTTACCTGTAGCCACTCTATCAGACCACTTCCCACTTGTCCTTAGGCTGAACCTCCCGAATATCTCCTCACACCCAAACATCCCACAAAACTCCCCAGCTGCTTCCGATAAACTAAAATGGATTCCACAATTCCAAGATTCCTATGTACACAACATGCTCTGGTCTCAACAACTGGAAGCGTCATTTGAATCATCGAATACGAACTCCCTTCACTCCAATCTGATATCAGCAATCTCAACAGCAGCGAAAAAAGCTGGAATGTTCAGCTCATGCCCCAAGAAAAATTGCACGCAGAGATCCAGCCACCAACCCTGGTTCGACAAGGGTTGTCAGGATGTCAAGAAGCAATTATCTCAGGTACTAAAGCAAGCTCGTTCTGCCAAGTTTGACGACCCTGAACTTACTGAGTATTTAAAACTCTAGAAACGTTACAAATATTTGCTGGCTAACAAGTCGAGTTCCTATAAGCTTTCAGTCATCCAGAGATTTTCAAATATAAGTAATACCACTCAATTTTGGCGTACTTTCAACAGCCTTAAGAAACGCTCGTTTTCGCCCTCACTGCCTCTCGCCACCTGGAATGAATTCTACAAAAAAAATATTCCCACCGAGAATAAATGATAACAGCACATACTTTGGCGTCTTAGATCCTGCTCTGGATACACCAATCACGTACGTTAAAATTCGCAACAGTATTTCCGCTATTAAAAACGGTAAAGCACCAGGTCTGAACACAATCACCGGAGAATTCCTCAAAAGTCTCCCCTCTAATTGGTTATTGTACATTCAATCACTATTTAACAAAATTATGGACTCTAAGCAAGTACCCAGTGATTGGGCCCATGTAGCTATGTTTATGTTGTATAAAAAAGGCGACGCATCTGATCCCGCTAACTACCGTGGTCTTGCTATGATCAATGTGATAACTAAATTGGATGGATTAGTAAAATTCTTGACATGGAGGAATATCGCATCCCCAAAATATGCTACAATAGGCTCTTGAAATTGTCTGATTCTCCCAACTCTGAAATGAAGTACAATTGGATCGCGCAGCTCAAACACTTGCTTGAGCTTGGAAATGCTCCTCCGACAATTTGGCTTAGCCTCTCCAGCTCTCACTGGAAAAGACTAACACCTAAAATGCTCGACTCATTCAATGCCCATCTCAAACGCCTTGATCTAAATACTATCAACGAGAGAGATTCATTTCAAATTAGCCTTCCAAGAGAACTAGGTTCTCCCACTGCGCCTTATCTAATCAGGAGCCAATTGTACATAGCCAGAATTATAGCGCAAGCTAGACTTGCCAACAAGCACTATTGTAGCTTCCGTTTCAAACGCTTGCACTTCGGCATTAATCCACAGCTCCTCTGCTCCATCTGTAACCTGCATGAAAAAGAAAACCTGGCGCATATCCTCCTCAGATGCCCGGTTTACAATCCTTACAGAGATTATTTTCTCGCCTCAATATTACAAACTTGGTTACTTAATGCTGAAGATGACAACTCCCTACTCCTTCTATTGCTTAATGACCCTAGTCCATCGACGGTCAAAGCAGTATATATATACCGATCTCGCTCCATGAAATTAAGAGCATTCTGCCTAAACGAGTAAACTATTGAATGTTATCAAAAATGCTATCCTCAGTTCCTCAACCATTTATTGCTACCCCACTCTAGTCCAGTCACAACTTCAACCCCAATAGGGTTCCTTGTAACTGTTGTACTCAATTATATAATGATTTATTTTAATAATACATTAAGCAATATTACTCGGTACCTTATTAATATGTGTAATTATAAACTGTATTTTTGTACATGTAATGACTTGTGTTGTATACCAACACTGCTGTAAGCATCGCTTGATAAGCAGTTATTCTCAAAATAAATAAAATGAAAATAATTATATATAAAAAAACGATTTGAATAATTCAACCATCGATTGTTTAATGGACGTAAAATTTTAAAATTTATTGATTTTTAATTATTTATATTTTTGAATTAATGGCGAAACCTTTGAACTTTTCCTTGAGTAATGTAAAATATAATTTTTCTTAATGTAAATAACTTATAAAAAATTGTAATGAAATCAAACTCATTTAATATCCAGAATTTTTTTTTTTACATTTTTCAGAGGGTACCCTATTTTGCCCGCAGGAATGTAACTTTTTTTTTATTTTAGAGAATCAGTGTCACAAGTGTATTCTTTATTTTCTTTATTATTATTCTTATCGATAGTGGACTTTCGTTTATTAGAGCTTTCCTTATTAATTGCAGCCGTAAAGGTTGACCATATTTCATTGATATTGTTGTTACTTTCTATTATCGTTGCTTATCATAAAAAGATTTGTTATAAAAAGTTATGGGTAACTGGTGAAATTTTCGCTTTATTTACGGAATAACTTATTACTTTCAATTCGAATTAATTCGATACTCAAATTTGTATAGTTATTTAAACAATTTTTATAACAAATATATAACAGGGCTATGCTGTTACTCTGGTCGTCCTTAAATTACCTTTTTAAGGGCGCTACTGGAAGTGATAACGGCCTTCCAGAGCCGGATCTTGAATCGTCAGGGTCGGTGTAATTTATTTAATTGTAAGAGAAGGATGAGGAAGGATAATTTGTAAATAATTATTGTAATTTCAATTAACAATTTTAACCTTTTATTTTATTCATAAACCTCATAAACTTTATGATCTTTATAAACCTTGATGTCCTTATTCTTTATAACTTTATTAAACCTTATACTTTTATTTGGCCTTATAAACCTTTATCATTTATAAACCTTATAACTTGTGACCTTATATACCTTTTATAAACCTTTTATCTTTCATTTATTATCCCGCAATATTTTCCTTAAACCTAATTTATTTAATAACTCGTAATAATTCACTTACAAAATCAGCCAACTACCTTTTGCATTCTACACACACTCACACACAATAATTTGCCAACTACCTTTGGACTTTTTACTTAACTAATAAATTAAAATCGCTTAACCTTCGCGAGACCTTACATTACTATCACAATAATTTCCTAATTTATTTCACACACACACTCACTCAGTCCCCTGGACTTTATTTTCACACACACTTATTTAAGATTAAATTTTCCCGCCAAAATAAATTAATTAATTTGAAAGTTTAATTAATTATTAATTAATTTATTATTTAACCTTTATTTTCCTTAATAATTATTATCCCTTTATCACTTTTATTACTAAATTATTTTTTCCACAATTCCGTGACCGTTTTCACTATCATTTTTTCCCAAAATCTTATACCAAAATTCACCCGCTACAATTTACACCTTTTCTATGTACTTAGTTCAGGTACTTTTTCTCACAATAATTATTCTTATTTTATACACTAATTTCCTTAATTAATTATGGTTTATTACTAAACTTAATTTTTACTCATTTTATTATTATTATTGGTGACTTTGACCGCGGACGTTTTTATAACTTTTACCGAGACAATTCACTATTAATTTTATTTATAATTATTTGTTTATTATTTAATTAGAATTAATTAATTTTACCGACTAGCAATTCGTAACTAGATTCGACAGTTTCCGGTGCGTGGGTTACACGTTCCACCTGGAAACTTCTAGAATATTTCCGGCTACCTGCCTGGAAATATTTTCCTACGCAAAGACTCCGGCTACCTGCCTGGAGTTAATCAATTAATTATTTTATTGTCAATTCCGCGTTAGTTTATTGAATTTTATCTATTTAATTTACGGACAAAATTGACGCGACGCTACCAGACGTACGACTATGTATTTAAATAAAATTTTCCGGCTTACTGCCTGGAGTTAATTTTAATATATACCTTGACACAATTCAATTTCTCCAGTTCCTTTCCTCGTCGTTGTCTTTGTCCTGGTCTTGTCCTGGTCTAGTGATTGTAATTTTTCGTCTCGTTTCCGACCTTGTCTCGTTCTATTCTCCTCTCTCTTTCTCTCTCAATTTTAACCCCGTTCTCTCCTTCACCTGAATTTCAGACGCAATCAGTAATATTTATAATAGATACCGGCTACCTGCCTGGTATCTGATAAAAGATTTAATAACTTATCGCTTGGTTCCACAATAAAACTCAAGCTATCAATTGAATGATTACCTGATAAATAATTTACGGCGTCTATTAGTGGCTTCTCTCAGCTGTACTCTTTCCTAGACTAGGTCCGTTCGGTCGTTCCGATCACTAATGGTATTTCACGTTCCGGTCCCCGTTTATAATTGCTTTCTCCCCGCATGACTTCGGGCGTCTTCGGACTTTGGAAACTCCTACTTACTTCTAAATGGGGGCTGACGCTCGAACATTTGAATTTTCACTCCCGGTCGACTAGTCGCGTTCGACCCGGGGTAACTCTGGTTGGAATTGTCACGTGATCGACAGTACACATACTAACTTTTATTTTATTTTAAATTGTACGCGGTAAATTCAAATTTACCCCGTTACAAATATAAGCGAATAAAACAATAATAAATAAATATATGATAGAATAATTAAGTAACCATAAACAAGTGAATTATTTAATACACAATTTGTTATTAAGAATATGAAAATTAAATGTTATTATTTTAATTCAAGTTTTCTCTTCTACAGAATCTTTAGGACTTAATAAGGATGTACAGTAACACAAGCCCTTAATTATATTCATTTATAAATGGAGAACTTTGAGAAAAAGTGTATCGTAACATTGAAAATACAATATTAGAATTTAAGATTCATCATACGCTGAATATTTAGGTCCTAACTTAACCAGAGATGAAAGAATTTATAGGACTTAATAAGTATAGATAGTTCCTTTAGATTTGAAAAAAAAGATGATTTTTTTCTGTTATAAAATCTTTAGGAGCTATTTAGCGTATAGAATACTCATAGGGCTTAGTAAGGTTCACTGAAAGATGTTAAATAAGAAAAAAAAATCGGTCTGTCAGTTGACCCTGCGGGCCAGCCTCAAAACTTCCCGCTGTTTTCGAGCTCCTTGAGCTCGAAAAATTGTTGTGGATACATTTTCGAGCTCGAAGAGCTCGAAAATACTTTTGTATGCCTTTGTTTTCGAAAAAAAACGTTTTTTACCATTTTTTCTCAAACGATATCTCTCGAACTAATAAAGCGATTGAGATGGTTAAGGTGGCAATCGACGCATTTTATTGAGTTCTACAACTGATCAGACTTTGAAATTTATTTATCGAATCGTTTTTGAGAAATTTCAAAAATACTAAAAAAAAATTTTTTTTTTAATTCTTTCGACAACGGTATCTCTTGAAAAAATTAACCGATTTCGATGGTTGAGGTGGCATTCGACGCGGTTTATGAAGCTTCAGAGCCCAGTTGATTTTGGAATCAATCCATCGAGCCTGTAAAAAGTTATCCGAAAAAAACATTTTTGAAAAAAGTTTATTTTTGAAATATCTCCGAACGAGCCCTACCGATCAAGCTCAATTTTTTTTCAGCTTCGAGATATTGACAAGTCACGTCGAATGACACCTTGACGATCAAAATCGGTTCATCCGTTCAAAAGTTATAGATATTTACATACATACATACATACACTCGGACATCATCTTGAATTTAGTCGAAATAGCTTCCTAAAACCTCAAAACGTCGACATCTATTGGAATTTCGATTTTCACAAATCGGGGTGAAACCAATAACTTCCCGAATTTTTGAAAATTTGTAATTTTCTTAGCGGGAAGTTAAAAGTAACATAGAATTTAAAGACCTTATTTAGGAGTTAACGATTATTTATATTTAGGATCCTTAGGTTTTAATGAGAAAGTTTAGAATTTATCCTACCAAATGATAATGAATAGTTTTTATAGGTTCTTAAAAGATGTTAAATTTAGATTTTTTAGAATCCATAGGACCTAATAAGAGTCTAAAGTATGAAAAATACTTATTTAGGTCCACTTAAGAATCTCAAGTACTAAAATAGGAGCATTTAAGTATATTGAGTACTTAAAGCGAAGTTAAATTTCGACTCGGGATAGCAGTGGGAGTAGTTCGGTGCTCGTTACTAGATGGCACTCAACCTCTTGTGCTGTTCCCGGTTAGATAGATATTTTAGAGTTTTTGTATTCCGAACTTAGAAGCAATTCTGACACGAACACTCCTCTGTCCTTCGACAGAGTGAAAAGTGCCATCTTTGGTGGTAATATAGTATATCCTATATTACTTCATGACATGCAAACTAATTGTTAATATAGATTTAATGTAGATTTTAAAATACTCGATTTATCAATTTTGAACCGTTTCGAATGATTTCTATTCGCTTATCCCAAGTTCCAATTTTCGAATTGATTTGAATCGTTTTTGTTAACCAAGGATAATATATAAAATTATATAAAATTTTTTTTTCCCGGGAATCGGTAATTTCCGATTAATTTACAATCGAAACCTTCCGGAAGTATCCGATTAAATTCGATTGAGTCAATCGGAAATTCCTAATTAATTTTAAATCGGAATCATTCGGAAGTTTCCGATTAAATCCGATTGAAACTGAATGAATGTCAATCAGGAATTTCAGATTAAATCTGATAGGACGTTTTCAATCGGATTCAATCGGAGTTTTTAAGCAGGGATTGTCAAGTCTTATTCAAATAGTACACTTTCCATCAGCAATATCTAATATATTCCTGTAGAGATTATGATCAATAAAATGCTGGTATTTCTCATGAAAACAACTATCGAAAATATTGCGAAAACCAAGATCATTCTGATTGTTATTAATAAAAAAAATTCTCATCTGAAAAGCGACCGGGAAGTTTACAGTACAATCAATTTTATTTTGTACTTACTATTTTATGAAAGCTATCAATCAAATCTGATTCTAAACATACACATTTTGTCGCGATAAATACATACTGAAACTCATGATTTTCCTATGAATTATTTTATTTTGAAATTACCTAATATGAACCAAAAGATTATTTTTAACTTCCCGCTAAGAAAATCGATGATTTTCAAAAATTTCGGGAAGTTATTGTTTTCACCCCGATTTGCGAAAATCGAAATTCCAACAGATGTCGACGTTTTGAGATTTTAGGAAGCTATTTCGACTAAATTCAAGATGATGTCCGAGTGTATGTATGTATGTATGTAAATATCTATATCTTTTGAACGGATGAACCGATTTTAATCGTCAAGGTGTCATTCGACGTGACTTGTCAATATCTCGAAGCTGAAAAAAAATTGAGCTTGATCGGTAGGGCTCGTTCGGAGATATTTCAAAAATAAACATTTTCAAAAATGTTTTTTTCGGATAACTTTTTACAGGCTCGATGGATTGATTCCAAAATCAACTGGGCTCTGAAGCTTCATAAACCGCGTCGAATGCCACCTCAACCATCAAAATCGGTTAATTCTTTCAAGAGATACCGTTGTCGAAAGAATTAAAAAAAAAATTTTTTTTTAGTATTTTTGAAATTTCTCAAAAACGATTCGATAAATAAATTTCAAAGTCTGATCAGTTGTAGAACTCAATAAAATGCGTCGATTGCCACCTTAACCATCTCAATCGCTTTATTAGTTCGAGAGATATTGTTCGAGAAAAAATGGTAAAAAACGTTTTTTTTCGAAAACAAAGGCATACAAAAGTATTTTCGAGCTCGAAGAGCTCGAAAATGTATCCACAACAATTTTTCGAGCTCAAGGAGCTCGTAAACGGCAGGAAGTTTTGAGGCTGGCCCGCAGGGTCAACTGACAGACCGATTTTTTTTATTGGAATTTATCAGATATTTTCAACAGGGGGAGGTTATCTCATCTGTATGATATATTTAATGGCAAGTGGAAATTTATATTCCATTATGCTTAGCAATTAAAATAATATTAATTAGCTATTTAGTTCTAACCTTAATTGTTTATACACACATTTTTTATTCTTATAATTTTCTTGTATTTTTAAGAACGATTTCAATCATTTTTTTCTACACAAGCTTTTTATTTTTCGACTTTGAAGAGTGAATAGAAACTTTAAATCTTTCTTAAAAAATTAAAATAAATACAATGATGTCGTATAATTAAAATCTTTCTCTCTCTCTCTCTTTCCGGTATTAGGGAAATTACTTGAAAGAATTGTGGGTAATCAAATAACGGCTTATTTAGACGAAAATAACCTGCTTGATCCATTGCAGTGTGGATTTCGCGCTGAACATAGCACGCAGACTGCATTGCTTAAGCTGCTAAATGATGTGAGACTCAGTATGGACAGGCGAATGTGTAATGGGTCCACTTGCTCAATTAATTAAGTTTTGGCCTTAATGAAACAAGGGTCCACACATATGTGAAACTTAAGGTGTTTCACAACCTTTTGCTCAGCTACTCAGCCTCAGAACAGGGTTTCCCCGTACTGGGCCACGCAGTACTAAAATTTAGAGAGAAAGAGATCTTATATTAAACTTATCAGGAAGGTTGTTATTAATTCATTATCTATAAATTTGTTGTTGGCAAATGAGACTATGGTATTTATTCAAACGAAGTCGCTTTACAATTAAGAAAATGGACGTGAACAATAATTAAACATGGCTGATGAACTGACTCGACTTGACAATGAAACTTCAATACTGACTCAACTGTTTAATTAATAATGACTCTACTATTTTAACTCAATTTTATAAAATACCAATGACTCGACTATTTATAATTAATAATTTTACAAATGAATTTTAACCGACAATAACTCCACTCACTTCAACTTCATCCAGACTGCTCCGACACTCCAATCCAAACCAGTCCTTCTTTCCACCGAATCTTTTCCTCCATGACCAAAACCATAACCAGTCCTTCCAAGTCCACCAATCCATTCCAATCCTTTCCAAATCCACCAGGTCCAATTCACAATAATTATTAATATGATAAATTAATTAAATTAAACTGAAATAAATTTAAGTAAAATAAGCTTCCACGAGTCGTGGGCTTATATGCTCTTGGCCCATTTTAAGTACGACTGTCAGCACGTATAGTAGTAGTAGTAGTAGATGGTAGTTGAAAACCAAGATGGTAGTGGTAGAGCACGTCCGTCCACGGCGGTTGCTGCGAGCCAAGAGAACGACAGCTCGTCGTCTCTGGGCCTTGTACCTCTCCACTCAGGTTGACCAACCCCTAAAACCAAATGTCGGGACTCGACCGTAGCGACCCCGGCGCGTCAGTGACTGTATTTTCTCAAATGTTGACAGTTGTTGAAGAAGGAGGTCGGTTCTTTTGGCGCGAGTCGAAATTCGAATTTAAACGCAAGGTGGAAGCATTCCACCCCGTTACAAATGATCACCGTTCTTGTACTTTTTGACTTCTCTAAAGCCTCGATACGGTTGATCCTGTGCTGCTGGTGCGTAAACTCGTGGAGGTCGGGTTCACTGGGCCTGCTGCTGACTGGATGACGTCGCACTTGACTGGGAAGTCACAGGCTGTTAAAGATCCTGATGGTAATCTCACAGACTGGCTTCACACCAATATTGGCGTTCCTCAAGGGTCTATTTTAGGCCCTCTGCTCTTTTCACTCTATATCAATGATATTGGTGTGAGTATTTGGTACTGCAAAAGACTACTCTATGCTGACGACTTGCAAATCTACACGGCCTGCTACCCGCATGAAATTGAAGAGTGTATCAGGAGAATTAATGAGGACATAGCTCGCATTAAGCAGTGGGCTGACTCGAATAAATTGCAGCTAAACCTAAACAAGACCAAGGCCATCATATTGGGGTCCAAGCCTTTTGTTAACGCAATCAACACCTCTGAGCTAGTACTGGGTTGTGATGGTATCAGCATCTCGTTCGTCTCCTCCGTCCGTAACCTTGATGTCCACATCGACTCGAAATTAACTTTTGAGGAACATGTGAAACATACTACTGCGAAGGTTAACTCTGCTCTCTACAGTTTATATAGTTTACGCCGTTTCACTGATCTAAGCATGCGTAAAACTCTGGTCAATGCCTTCATATTTTCTCATGTCAACTATTGCTCAGCTGTTTTTCTGGGTCTGGGTGCTATCTTAAACATCAAACTGCAAAGGCTGATCAAGAAAGGAGTGAGATATGTGCTTGGCTTGCCATGGGACTCGCTAATCTCACAGGCTAGAGTTGATCTAGGGTGGTTGACGGTCAGCCAGGTTAGGGATTGTGCAGTCATCATTGCGACACGTAATGCTCTGCACTATCACTGCCCAGCCTATTTAGCTGAGCTAATCTCGCTACATACGACTATCAGGCCACTTCGAAGTACTAGCTCTGCAGCATTACTTGCAGTACCGAATCATCGCACTACAACCTACAAAGCGGCCTTTGCCGTTGCTGGCCTTTACCTGTGGAACAGCTTGCCGGATAACTTAAGGCTCACTCGCAGTCCAGCAGTTTTCAAAGCTGAGCTTAACTCTTGGCTTCTGCGTTCCAGCACTCCAGGATGACTTGACTGATGACCACCGCGTTTTAGCCTAATCTTATTGTTTCTTACCAATTTATTGTCATTATTACTATATACTTACAGATAAATCTTTGCTATTTACTTACTGTATAAACTTTTGCTTTTAATTAATTTCATCACTGTTTATTATTATGTTTTTGTTCAACTTACTCTGAACAATAAAAATTATTATCAAATCTAATCTAATCTCTCTCTTTCTCTCTCTCTCTCTCTTTCTGTAAGTATTACAGTGTGTGTTTTTTTCTGCTCCCCTAGCGAATTCGGTCATACTTAAAAAATACTGAAAATATCCACTGAATTTTAGCCCAGTTTCGGTCATTTTTCAGTAATATACCAAAAAACTACCCAAATTATACCTAAATAATGCCTCTGTTTTGGGTATATTTGTGAACATTATATACCTAAAAAGTACTCTAACATTTTTCTTAATTGTTAAATTTAGCAAAGTCAAATTTTAATCTATTAAACAAATAAAATCAATTTATTAATAAAAGTAAGAAATGGATAGGAGAGAAATAAAATACATGTTTATTCAAATTTTTAAATTTTTATTAAATTATAAATTCGTTATTTTATTTAATTTTTTTTAGAACAATAAAGATGAAAAGATTTTTGATGTTATTAATACAAAAACATAAGAATAATTTCCAATTATTGTTATATAAATTTCGCCCTTCGCTGCCTGTTGGGAAAAATTACAGACTTCTTTTTCAGTTTTTTTGAGCAAATCGATAGTTTTTAAAAAAATATGTGACCCATTGATAGCCCTGATTAAAAAATCTAATTTGAAATGATTTGAGATTAAGTAACTCTTAATCAATTTAAATCATTCCAAATTGACTAAATTATTTTGCTTTCAAGCATAAATTTGAGAATGAATCATTTTAAATTATATTGAATTAAAAATTAACGAAATATTATTTCATGATTTAGCATGATTTAAGATAATTTGAACGCTCGAATCATTGCAAATTGAATCAAATTAGAAAATAATATCGCAATTTCTGGTTCCTCGGACAATTTAAAATTATTTGAAATAATTTGAACGCTCGAATCATTTCAAATTAAATCAAATTAGAAAATAATATTGCAATTTCTGGTTCCTCGGACAATTTAAAATTATTCGAAATACACTTATCCAAAAAATTAAAGGAACAAGAAAATTTTATAAATTTTTTAGTGATTTTTGGAAGGCTCTCTTTTCGTGAAAAATGATCGTATCGGAAAAATAGAAAATCAAACTGAAGCTTGAAATCTCTAGTTTACCCTGCTGGAAAAGCCTCATAAATTATTATAGAAAACAAAAATTATTTTATAAGATTATATGATCCATCGATATGCGTATGAGCATGAGAAAATTATCTCTTAAAAATTCTATGATATTTTATCGGTAGCCAGTAAACTCATAAAGTCTCATAAGAATATTATTTTTTTTTTTTTTTTATGCGATTCTATGAGAAATTCCATTAATTATAAGTACTTATGAGATTTCATGGGAATTCGTAAGTTTAACACAAAAGAATAGTTTTATAAGATTCTATGAGAAAAATTGAAAGAAAATAAGCTCATAAGAAGTTATGAAGAAGTTATGAGAAATCATGGACAATATTTAATTTCAAATTCTGTATTTATGAGCATTTACGTGGACAAATACACCCCAAAATATGATGAAATTTATAAGATTTAATAAGTTTTACACGCACAAAGCTTATTTTAAAATCTCATAAAATATTAATTTCATAAGACATTCTAACTATTATAAAACATATTAACTAAAAAATTGTTGGTTAATTCTAAATTTTTTTTAGTAATAAAATAAAAAATATTTTAAAATATTGCTTAAAAAAATAAACAGAGATTCAAAAAGTCGATATTTGTAAATATCATTCATCCAAATTACAATGTTAAGAAAATCAATTTTTTTTTTAAGAATTTTATTACAATCTGTGTATACTTGTATTATTTTATACAATCATACGCTGCACCTGCATCATCTACAATAATTGAACAATTGACAACCGAAAACGATTCAGCACATAAACCACTCGTGTTTTTTTTTAGTGTCTCACTTGCACTGCAGCGGCATCCTACACGCTGAGAATTTTATGATAATAATTATTATTTCATGGTGGTAAAATTAATTTTTTTTTATTATCAATAAGTATCGCGAGAAAAAAAAATTTGACCACCATGAGATGATAATCATTATCATAAAATTCTCAGCGTGTATAATGCGAATATTGGTACGTGTGAAAAAATGTCATTACGCGAGTGTTGACGGGTTATATCATTTTTTTTCCTTTTGGCTATCGTCCCAATTGGGTCACGTGCCAGTACGGGCTACATCTCTTACACATTTGAGGAATCATGAAGAAGGGTACTTTTCTCCCCCCCCCCTACTCGGCTCCTCAGCGATCGGTACTGTTTACGCGCTCTTAACTTTTAGTCTTTTGTCGAGCAGTCTCACGCACATTGTGGGCATTAGACAAAAGAGCGTAGTCAAGTGTATACTTGCGAGCGAGTCAAGTGTATGTTACCCGCCTATTATTCACGTGCTATGTGCGTTTTTTTTGTCCAGTGAAAAGCAAAGCGTGCATTTGTAGCACAAAGGTTGTAGATTTAAGAATAATAGAATTTTTACTTTTAAAATTTATAAAAATTGTTTATAGTGATAAGATGTTTGCTTACATCAAAATTCTCGGGACAAATGAACTGAAAATAGTGAACGTAACTGAGATTCAAAGATTTAAAGCGGATGCTTTGCCTACAAAAAAATTTAATATCAAAATTGGTCACAAAACAGAACAGTGTACTGTTTCATTCAAAGCAGGTTAGTTAAATATTTATTGTTACTATAATAATTAAAACAAAAAAACTATTGCATAATTATTCGTCAGTTTATGAGATATTATGACCCTGAAGTTAGCAGACAATTAGTAATTTTCGGATTTTTTTTTAAACAAATAAATTACAAAAAAACAAAAACTAAAAATATGCACATGTAGAAAATTTAAAAAACTAAAGGTGCATTTTTTGCAAATATTTTCGTTGTATAATTTATTGTTTAAAAAAAAATCAAAAAATTATTAGACGGCAGCTAACTTCAGCATCATGTCAGTGTATGATGTATAAGAATTTATCATGATTCTATTGTATTTATATGATAAACTATGAGATTCTATGATTTGATTTTAGTTTTGAAATATTTTAAGACCTTTTTGGATCTTTTGTTCTATTCAAAAAAATTTGTTTCGTTGAATTGAGTTTGAACTGAATTTTACATTTTAATAGTATAAAATAGAAAAAAAAAAAATTCAGTAAATATAAAAATTAATTTTAAAATGTTTATAGTTTTTGAAATATATGTATATATTTTCAGTAAATTTCAGTTATTCAGTAAACATATTTTTAACAAGCAAAATCTATCATTATATGGAAAATTCTTCAAGTTAAAAAATCAACACATATGTCATTAAACTTTTAAAAATATTTAGTTCAATTTTTTTTAGCTATTGTCTAGAGAATTTAACTGATTAATTCAATTGCTATATTAATAATATTTCTAATAGATTTATAGTTATATAGTTTAATTCAGAGGTAAAATAATAAATTGCTAATTTATTATGACTAAATCATTTTTTCATTTTTTGTATGTATGTATAAGGCCCTATACTTAACTATAGAACTTCTCATAGAACTCATTCATTCTTATAAAATCTCTATAGGAATTTATGAGAATCTATTGGATTCTATGAGATTCTAAACAGGGATAAAGCCTTTCATTTGTCAAATACTACGAGATTATATCATATACTTATATCAATTTTATAAGATCTTATGAGAGTCCAAATAATTATAAGGGTACTTCATCTTTAGTTTTTCATCCATTTTGAAAAATACTCACTCTGTATTTTCTCACCCGGTAATTATAATTATTATAAAAAATATTCAATTATTATAAAAAATATCACTGTGTAATATTTGTGCAAAAAATATTTATAAATACATTTTATGTTTATATTCTATATTTAGAATAATTTTCATAACTATTGTAAAGTTCAATATTCTTTCTTTAATTTTGAATTTGTCAAGAAAATAAACTAATCACGTGTTGAATCAGGTGGATTATTATAATTATTATCAAATATCATAGCATCATGATATATTTAAGTTAATTTTATTTAAGTTAAACTTCCAGCAATGTTTAAAACCCATCATCAACGTATTCCTGAATTTCAATGGCATATAAAATTAATAAAAACTTTTTTTTTTCAGCGCGATTTGTAAACATTAAAAATTTATATTTTTTTATGACGGGTTTCTTTTTTAATCTTTTGGAATTACTTTTTTTTATTTTTTATTTTACTGATAAATTCTCATAAAGATTTTTAATAACTACTGGAGCTCATAGGTTCCTATAAAAAATCCTATTCATCAATTACAACCCATAAAAATCTCGATAAGAAATTTAAATATGATGATGATTCTATGAGAAACTGATGCTACTTATAAAATCTCTTAGGTTCCGATGAACTTTAATGATGATGAGTTTCTATGAGTATTTTCGTGGACAAATGCACATATAAAATCTTATAGAATAAATTTCAAGTTTTTTTTTTATGATATTCTATGAGATTTTTCCAGCAGGGTAAAGATCTTCCGACAAAATAATTTTTTGAGCCACGGTTATTGCGGAATCATAAGAAATAGCTGGAGAAAAAATTTTTCTAAATATTGTAGTTTTGTTTTTTAAGTCTACAGGGCCGGGAAAATTGTTTTCGAAAAAGCCAATTCATGGTTCGTTTAGGAAATTTATTCAGCAACAATGAACTTTTTTTTTGTTTCTCTGTACAATAATTTGCTGCTGAGATATCAGTCTTCAAATGAAAAAGGGTCCTTTTGTCTTTGATTATCAATATTTAAGCAACTAATGGTCGCACAGTAATTTAAAGGGCAGTTTAAGAAACTTGAATAAATTCCCTACAAGCTCTATTTTCGATTTTTTTAAAAAAAAAGTGTGTGTGTCAGCTCCGACGCACGATTGGAGTTTACTCCTTCAGATTGACTGTCTAAATAGGCACAAAAAAGGCTTACAAGTCTAAGAAAAAGATTAATACCATATCAAATGGTAAATAAACGAATCAATGAAAATACCTAAATAATGTATTTTTAAGTAGATTTTTTTAAAAATCTAACTATTGTATTTGTCCTCATGGTCGATTTTAAAAAGGATTTTGTCATAAACTATCATAATTAGTCGAGTAGAGTTCAAAAATACCACTCGTTGAAAAATTTATATATGTATGTATATATATACATACATAAATATATATATATATATATATATATATATATATATATATATATATATATATTTATGTAATAGAACCGACTTTTGAGGACACGATTGCGTCTACAATTCTTATCCGATCTTAATGAAACTTTCTACACTAATTTTATGTGTAATTACCACGGTTAAGTTCGAAGATGGGCTGAATCGGTTGATTACTTTAGAAGTTATGGCTGTTTGAAATTTTAACGATTTTTCTAAAAAATCAGTTATTAATCACTTTTAAAGTCCATATAACTTTAAAACTAAAACTCATAGATAATTTCTGTAAAAAGTATTTTAAAGCTTGACTAATAAGCTTTAATTTATGACCTTAAACTTTATATTTAGGCCATTTCTTCCAATAATTTGATAGCCTTGAAAATTTTAATGAAATCAAAAAGTGTTGAAAATATGGTTTTCATACCACATAACTTATGCATTTCCCATTGTAATACAATTTTGTGACGTGTATTTTATTGTGAACAAAATAACCTGTAAATTTCACAGCTATTTTATATTTTAAATAAAAGTATTACTGTTATTTTAACTGGGCTTGTCATGGTAACAGCGATTACAATTATGATCTCATACTAATTAAATTTTCAATACTTTATTTATGTGAAGGTTAGTTTGGTACATTACCTATATAATGTTATGTCAAATCAACTATCTGAAGTTCTCTATCAATAATAATCGTTGTCTTTTTTTACCCTCACTCCTTGAAAACGAGTCTAATTTCATGTCATGACTATACACTAACAAGATATGTATGTATAAAACTATTTTTTTATATCAATTAATTGAAAAATCTACCTTCCATTTCGGCTGCCGAATGGCCTTTTTTATTATTCTATTTACATTTATTATCCCGAGAAAAAATCATCAGACCTGATCATGCATGATCATGCCTGAATATTGACCAGCCATGAGCATGCATGATCATGCTTGGTCAGGTATGATTGTGCTGTTTCATGCAAGATCACGCATGCTCATAGCTGGCCAATATTCAGGCACGATCACCCTGTTTAAAAATATTGATCGAAAATAATTAAAAATGATGAAATTCGAATTCTTTTCAATAATTTCAATTCTTTTGTTTGTGTATATAGACATACAGTTTGCATGAAGTGACCGCTTCCCAATTCTTTTCAATCAGTATTTTTAACCAGGGCAGGCCTGAGCAAGCACAATCCCTCAAATTATTGAAAAAAAAAATAAAAATAATGATAAGGCAATTTGAAATTAACTTATTTTGTTGATATTATTGTGTAATTAATGCTTACTCGTTGAAAAGTACTTTTGAAAATTCACCCGCGACGGGCCGCGAACTCACGACCGTCATGTTAGGAAACACGTCCGCTGTCCACTAGGCTGACGTATCTTATTTAGTATACGGCGATTTTTAACATTTTTTGAAACTAAAAAATAATGAATGAAAAGAATTGTAGCTGTCAATTACAATCAAATTTAACAATTACATTAATCTCAATTATTAATTAAAAAAAAAAGCAATTATATTAGTTTCATTATCAGTTTGGCAAGAATTTATTAATTCAATCTTTAATTGATTCGAAAAAAACAATTTTAAATTAAATTCATTTAAATTATTTTTCGTAAAAAAAAGATTGGTTTTAGTTATTAATTGAACCAAAAATTATAAATTAAATACAATTCAATTATAATTAATCTAACAGTTTTTATTAACGACTAACTTTCATTTATAAATATGAACGAGTATGAATAGTCATGTATGATCGAGTCTAAATATTCATGGATATTTTTCACTATTTGCATATAACCGTGAAAGATTAAGGTTGGTCATGCATAACCTTGTACGATCATGTCTGCGCCGTGCATGATCATGGATGACAGAGCATGCTCAACCATGAACTTTCCCGAGGGATTACATCTCTGGATACAATTATTTCTAACGTAAGTCATGAGCAAGCCTGATCTAGAATGAGTCACGCATGATCATGCTTGATCATGAATGAATTATACATGATCAAGTATGAACCATGTATGGTCATTAGGGTGTTTCATTTTTAGGCGATATTTTTTTTTTTTCGCTCCTACCTGAAAATCTGATAATTTATAGATAAAAAAAATATTGCCGCCGAAAAATAAATTCTAAGTCGATTAGACACTTCACTCATTGAAAAATTCGATTTACCATATAAATAACATGGAAAAAAAAAATTTTATTAGTTTGGAATTTTTTACCTAGGCAATGGCTCATTGTACGAATGAGCCCAGCATAAATTTTTGTAGAGAATTTAACGCTCTACAAAAAAAGTCTCTTATCATTTTTTGATAAATCCATCTGTTCAAAAGTTATTGGAGCTCGAAGTCACGTTAGAGTAAATTTCGAGATCTTTTTACTTTTCCGGCGAAACTATCGGACTTATCATAAAATGTCATAGAATCTTTTTTGTAGACAATTTTATTTCCTACAAATTATCTTGAATAAATTTTTTTTAAATTCTGCATTGTTTTCCAGTTATTTCAATTTTAATGTCAAGCTCTTAAAAAAATAGTGTTCTAATCAATTTTATTTTTTTGTTTTTTCATTGCTAAAAGCTACACAACAATAGTTCTAAAAAAATTTTTACTCTCATTGCTTAAATAATTGTTATAAACAAATGAATTGTTAATAAGATTTAATAAAATTTTTTTTTAGGAAAAAAACGCTTAATGAAAATAACGATTTTTGAGAAAAAAATCGTTTCTTGAAAAAATTTTTTTATTGCTAAGCAGCGCATTTGCCACTTAACAATTTTTTTTTATTCAATATTAATATTAAGGAACCATAATTTTTTGTTAAATCATCACTTATCATGTTCTCTTATATTAGAAAAAAAAATTTTTCATTCATTTATTATTTGTTTCTTAAGCAAACAATTTGTTATAAACAAATAAATTTTTACGAAATATTTTTTTTTTAAATACTAAAAACAACCATGCGTTTCCTTTTTGTAGATCCTACGTTCTCGTAATATTTTATTGATTAAATTAAATTAATTATTTTTAATAAATTAATTTTATGCAATGTAACAGAAATCGGTCACGATAAGAGAGTCATCGTGGCTCGCGGGCAGTCAAAACAGATGACGATGCATGAGACCTGGGCGACGAAGATTCTCTCACAGGGAACCTGAGATGCACCGTCAACATTTTGTCAACTCTGTTGGCTTTATTATATTTTTATAACGACAGAATAGTCAGTCTTATGAGACAGCTCATGGAGCTCGAACCTCTACTCTCCATAAATAATTAAGAAACTATAATTAATTCTAAATTGATTCAACCTTATTTTGGGGTGCCAATTGGCACCCCCAATATTTTCATCTACGCCATGGCCTATCCATAAAATTATTACCACCCAGGGGCGAGCGCTTATCAGCGGTTCCACCCTGTGCTATAACCCTGAGCGCTCAACAGCAGTTCGGGTTTCCTGCCGAGTTTCCTACCATTTACCTGCTGCTATAATAAATAACATGAAGACCGGGTCGTAAAATAGTTAAAATCGCGAAAATAAAATAAAAACAATAATAAATCAAATAATCGACGACCATGGCCCACCGGGGGTCTATAGACACTCTAACGAGGCCAAACCTGGATTAAATGTAATAATTAAAAATTATTTTCATTTTTAATTAATTTGTGGTAATTTCCCAAAATGTAACATAAAAAAAACTTATTTTTTTATTTTTCATATAATTTTTTTAATTATTGTACGCTTGGACTTGTCGCTATCTTTCTGTTATTCTTCATTGTTATTAGAATAACTTATTGAAGATACGACTACAACACTTCAAGTCTTTTTCATTCTCCATTAATCATTGAACAGATTGAGCTTTTAATCGAAGCTCTAACTCAATTGCTTAATGAATAATGAATAAAATTCATTTTTATGAATACTTCGTAATGAATACATAAAAATTGTTAATTAGAAAATTCGCTTTTTAGCAATAAAAAAAATTTTTTAAGAAACGATTTTTTTTTTTAAATCGTTATTTTCATTAAGCGTTTTTTTCCCAACAAAAATTTTTATTAAATCTTATTAACAATGCATTTGTTTATAACAATTATTTAAACAACCCGGGAAAAAATTATCAGGTCTGATCATGCATGATCATGCCTGAATATTGGCCAGCCATGATTGTGCTTTTTCGTGCACGATCACGCATGCTCATGGCTGGCCAATATTCAGGCATGATCAGGCCTGAGCAAGCACAATCCCTCAAATAATTAAAAAAAATAAATAAAAATAATAGTAAGTCAATTTGAAATTAACTTATTTGGTGAGTATTATTGTGTACACTGTGAAAAAATCCTAACAAACTTTACTATGGGTGCATAGTAACACTGAACTATAAAGAAACTGATACAAAATTTACAAGTGTCCCATAGTAAACGTATGCGCATAGGCCACTATCGTGTAGTCTGCGCATAGTAAACGTTTCCCGGGAAAAAATCATCAGGCCTGATCATGCGTTAATCTCATGCATGATCATGCCTGAATATTGGCCAGCCATGAGCATGCATGATCATGGCTGGTCAGGCATGATTGTGCTTTTTCATGCATGATGACGCATGCTCATGGCTGGCTAATATTCAGGTATGATCAGGCCTGAGCAAGCACAATCCCTCAAATTATTAGAAAAAAAAAATAAAAATAATGATAAGCCAATTTGAAATTAACTGATTTTGTGAGTATTATTGTGTAGTTAATGTTTTCTAGTTGAAAAGTACTTTTGAAATTTTACCCGCGACGGGTCTCGAACCTACGACCATCATGTTAGGAAGCACGTCTGCTGTCCACTAGGCTAAACTATCTTATTCAGTTTACGACGATTTTTAACATCTTTTGAAACCTTAGGGTTGGAAAAAATAAAATATTATTTCAACTCGACCTTGATTTGTTTATTAAATCTTTTTTGAATAATGAATGAAAAGAATTGTAGTTATCAATTACAAGCAAATTTAACAATTACATTAATCTTAATTATTAATTTAAAAAAAAAGCAATTATATTGAGTGTCATTATCAATTTGGCAAGAATTTATTATTTAAATTCTTCAATTAATTCAAAAAAACATTTTTAATTAAATTCAGTTAAATTATTTTTCGGAAAAAAAAGATTGGTTTTCGTTATTGATTGAACCAAAAATTATAAATTAAATATATTTTGATTATCGATCTAAAAAATGATAATTTTAACTACTATCGTCAAAATAAAAGTAAATGTTTAATTATTTGAAGTTTTTCATAAAAAATATATGATTATCCTTAATTAAAAACCTCAATCAAATCCGATTGAAGCTCGACCGGATATTAATCGAATTCAATCAGTTCTATCGGAGATTTTGATCATAGATTTTGATTAAATTATTTGTAATGTTTGACTGTGCATGATTCATGCATGATCCATGTTTGAACATGCTTACCCTTGTCTGAATCATGCATGATCATGCTTGATCATGCATGCTGATTTTTCCCCAGACAATTAATCTAATTTAAATAAATAATAAAATAAAAAGGAAACAATAATTATAATTAATCTAACAGTTTCTATTAACGACTAACTTTCATCTATGAATATAAACGAGTACGCTTAGTCGAGTATGTTCAAGCCTGAATATTCATAAATATTTTTCACTATTTGCATATAACCGTGAAAGGTTAAGGTTGATCATGCATAACCTTGTACGATCATGTCTGCGCCATGCATGATCATGAATAACAGAGCATGCTCAACCATGAACTTTCTCGAGGGATTACATCTCTGGATACGATTATATCTAACGTAAGTCATGAGTAACCCTGATCTCGAATGAGTCGTGCATGATCATGCTTGATCACGAATGAGTCATGCCTGGCCATGCATGAGTCGTGCAGGATCAAGCATGAATTATGCATGAATCATGTACGGTCAGGCATGAATCCTGCATGATCATATATGATCATGCATGGTGATTTTTTCCCGGGAATGCAAGTAAAATTTTTTTTGTAATTATTGTTGTGTAGCTTTTAGCAATGAACAAACAAAATAATCAAAAAACTAAAATTTTCTTGATTGCTTTATTCACGTTTTTTATTTTTCAATTCTTTAGATTGTCAATAAAAAAGTTAAGAATCGAAATTTTTTAATTTCTCTAACGGCGATCTTTTCTAAACTCTTCCAAGAATAGCTCCAAGAAGTAAAAAAAAATCCGGGGTTTTTAGTTTAGAAATAATCAGGGTTTTTATGTAAACTTTCAACAGGTAAAAATTAATTATTAATTAATTAATTATTCGATCTGTTTTTGATCTTCTAGAAAAATTTTAAGCTGTTTTTGATTTGTTGTTTTAAAAAACAATTGCGTTACGGGCAGACAAAACTAGATTAATTCTTGAACTTTATCAAATTTTAGCTCTGAAAATTTGCAAGGACGAAACAAGATTATATCATAGACTTGTAATATTTTTATTTATGGGCAATATTTATAAAAAATATATTAAGTTACAAAATCGATTACGTTTTGTTTACTATTTATTTAGTGTCTTTTGTTTAAAAATGTCGACAGCTAATGAAAGTTTTGACAGCTTTATGTTTTAGTTCTCTTATTGACTGAATATTTATAGTATTGAATAAAAGTAATAAAATAACTTTCAAAATGTCAAAATATTTTCCTTATTTACTGAATAAAATCGAAAATATTGTCGCATTAGAAATCATCAAAGTTCTTGTGACATCTTATTACGGAAGCGCATTAGCATGTTTCAAATATCAAGAAAATTAAAATAGACTTATGAATCTATATTATTATTATTATTTATTTTCGTAAAAAGTCCTGTTTTTGATCTAAAAGCGATTAAAAACAGACTCAAAATTGTAGTCAATAAAGTCTGATATTGGCCTGGATAAGGAATATTACGGGCAAAAACAGATTAAATTCTTATATAAAAAAAATACGATTTGTAAACTTAAATTAAAGAGAAAAAATTTGAATTTATCATTTATTTAAAAACAGATCTAATTTTTTGACCCGGGTTTTAATGTGATAGACTTAAGAGAAAAATTTGCTGGGAGATGGTATATGGTGGAGGAGGAGAAAGTCACTAGTGCTAAGCAGCAATGGAAGTAGTTCAGTGTTCGCCACTAGATCACGTTCAACCTATTATTGTCCTGTTCCTCGTTAGATAGGTATTTCAAAGTTCTTATATTCTATACTTGAAAACAATTCTGGCACGAGTACTTCTCTGTTATTTGACACAATGACAAGCGCCTGTTTCGATGGTCATATAATAGATGCTTTTGTTGTTTTTACAATCCAGAAACATAAAATACGATTCAGGTAATGAAAAAAATTGATTTTTGTATTCAATAAATTCTGTTCAATATTCTAAAAATAATATATTTCGGTAAATTTTTAACTTCCCGCTAAGAAAATCGAAAATTTTCAAAAATTTCGGGAAGTTATTGTTTTCACCCCGATTTGCGAAAATCGAAATTCTAACAGATGTCGACGTTTTGAGGTTTTAGGAAGCTATTTCGACTAAATTCAAGATGATGTCCGAGTGTATGTATGTATGTATGTACGTACGTACGTACGTATGTAAATATTCCGTAACTTTTGAACGGATGAACCGATTTTGATCGTCAAGGTGTCATTCGACGTGGCTTGTTAATTACTATAAGCACTGATAATTTGAGCTTAATCGGTAGGGTACGTTCGGAGATATTTCAAAAATAAAATTTTTTCAAAAATGTTTTTTTTGAATAACCTTTAATTCGCTCGATGGACTGATTCCGAAATCTAATCAGCTCTAAAACTTTATAAGCGGCGTCGAATGCCACCTCAGCCATCAAAATCGGTTCATTTGTTCAAGAGAAACCGTGAACGAAAGAATTAAAAAAAAATTTTTTTTTTAGTTTTTTTGAAATTTCTAAAAAACGACTCGATAAATCAATTTTAAAATTTGATCAGCTCTAGAACTCAATAAAACGCGTCCATTGTCACCTCAACCGTTGCAATCGGTGAATTCGTTCGAGAGATGTCGTTGGAGAAAAAATGGTAAAAAACGTTATTTTTCAAAAACAGAGGCACTCAAAAGTATTTTTGAGCTCGAAGAGCTCGAAAATGTATTCTCGACGATGTGTTCGAGCTCAAGGAGCTCGAAAACTGCGGGAAGTTTTGAGGGTGGCCCGCAGGGTCAACTGACAGACCGATTTTTTTTTCAGTATTCATTTACTCTGAATACTCTCTGGTTTGAATATGTATTCACTCAGATCCCACTCTGGAAACATTCTGGAAACACTCTGGTATCACTTTGTATTCAATGTGGATGCATAACGGTGTCAGTATATATTCACTCTGGATACTTTCTGGAAACACTTTGGATTTACTCCGTATCCGCTCTGGAAATACTCTGGGTTCACTCTCAGAAAAGGGCACAAAACCGTTCTGGAAATACTCTGGAGTCCGTATGGTTGCATCGTGTTACCAGAAAATTTCCAGAGTGTATCCAGAATGTTTTTAATACCGAAAGGAAATTACGTTAATTCCGATATTATTTCGGTATGATTAGGGCATTATTCGTAAAACATACCCAAATGTTATCAAATGTATACTATGTCCAAAACACACTCAAAATATATCCAAAATTTCGGTATGATCGAATTCGCTAGGGTCTGTCTTTTAGTGCTTGATTCTGCATAATTTGCCCCCGGGCATTTTTTGTTTCAGTTACTCTGCTTGCCTAAGTAGTAGGTCTCGCTTGTGAGCTTTCACTAATTACAATTTGAGGCCTATTTTTTATTTTATCAATTTTCTCTTGGGTCTCAGAATTTTGAGGTTGGTGTTCATTTTTACTACCCATCTGTTTCTGCTACTAGAGTGTCATCTATAGTGGATTTACTGTATTCGTAACACACTATTCAAGCAAGAATAGCAGCTCAGCACCACCTGCAGTGAGCAGATTGTACTCTGATCCAAATTCGATCGCAATTCTCTAAGATCGATATAAACGTAATCAACCTACGCTATCTTGAGTCTCACTTTGCAACATCGGTGATACTGATCGTGTTGATTCTGACTTTCCGGATAAGTCATCCAATTCATCTAATCGCGGTCTAAGCGCGGCAGACTTCGTGATGATCGGGAACTTATACCGCCACCTAAAAAACCAACTGGTCGTCATCCTTCTATCGCCACGATCACAGCGTCCTGTGGGGACAGCATCCAGCGCCCTGACTAACGCCTGCGTGACCAGATCACCCGTCTCCTGGCTCAGCAGCGTGCTAAGGTAACCAGAAGGTACTATGGCTACCTTCCTGTCCGCCCGAACAGCGTCACCAAAACCAGTTGACTTCTAGGTCACCTTGCCGCGTTTTACTACTTTTTTGACCTCAGGTGGGGTTTGGTCCTCCGGTCTGGGCCTTTTGGGGCAACCAGCTGCCGAAGAGCCATCTGTCACCGAGGTTACAGTGACGGGAGGAGAAACTTCCCCGCTGCTTTGCCCCGAACATTTTTTCCGTGCAGCCAATTTGGCTTTCTAGGCCCTCTTTTTCGCAGCTCCACTGCGGTTATTCTTCTTCCCTCCATCTGTAGGAATTCCAGGAGTCCCGGCGTTAACTAAGCCTCCCGTATCCTCCATGACGTCCACATGGACATTAAGAAGATTGGAGTCCTCTTTTGAAGCCTCCAATCCCGAGTTTTTAGTTTTAGACGTTTCCGTTTTTGATCCCACGAGTAGTCAGGAAATATAAAGTCACCGCCAGCAGAGCCTGTTGCAAGCGGAAGGTGCATAGATACAATGGGGTTGCACCTGGTGCCCCAAGGCGCATTGTTCGTGACACAATATCCCTGTGTCATACAGCCCTCGGCACGATCGCTTACACCTTGGCTTGGGAAGTTGGTCCGCGACAAGGCCTTGGTTCCCCTGGGCCGGTTTTTACGCCAGCAGGGATTCCTGTAGCACTTGTTAACCAAAGCGGTCGTGGCCTGCCCACGATGTCCCTCCCGCTGGAGGTCATCTTATGAGCTGCCACTTCTCACCCTGGCTATCTCCCTATCAGCCACCTGGGGACACCACCGGTTGGCACTCAACCATGTTGCCCGCTCTTCTTTACGGAGATTAGACAACCCGGGTCATTTTAATATAGATTCTACGTAATATCAATATACTGATCTTGAATCCAAAAATATTTAAAGTTATAATAAAGAAAGCATGCGTTGTTACAAGTTTATATATTTTTAAGCAGTGATAATATATATTATTTCATTTAAATACTGGAGTATTTAATTCAACAACTCTTCTGTTTTTATCAAATATCAATGTATTTATTATTAACTTACTGAGACTTGATCGAAATAGTGGCATCTTAATTATTAATATATCCAGAGTTGCGCTAACGATATGAGGATACGTATAATAAATACATCATTTATTCTTAATAAACGGAGATCTAATTCACCATAATCAATTCCACCATTTCTTCATAACAAATAAAATTTCTTAACTATAAAGATATTGTTTTTTCAGTGAATTGAAAACAAGAATTTATTTAGAACTAGAAAAAATTACTTGGCGCAAGAAATTATATCTGAAGTTACAATTAGTAAAATTTGGGCTGATATGCATTTATTATGAATTCAGCAATTTTTAAAAAATCCGAGTAGAAGTTTATCTGTCTTTCTAATTTAAATAATTTTATAAGAAGTTAAAACAGTCGCATTTTTCAGGATTATGAAAAAAAATTTGACAATTTTTTTTTTTAAATCTGTATTAGGGTAAGAGCACCAGTACCCAGCCCCTAACCAGTAGCCAGCCGGGCCTATACTTTAACATTGGCTCAAAATATATATAGATATAATTTAACATGAGGTGGCTGGCTACTGGTTTGGGGCTGGGTACTGGTACTCTTACCCTAATTGAATTTAGAACTATTATAAAAATTGAAGAAAATATCAATCAAAACTTAAATAATATATATATATATGGGGCATCCGACGCCAAATCGACCACTTTTGACCCCGACCCCTTTCGATTTGGCTGAAAATTTTTTTTCCGTTTCTACCTCATTAAAATCATTTTTCAGGAAATTTTTAAATTTTTTTACCCAACCCAAAAAAAAAGTAATGAGTTTTTCAAAAATGAGGCTTTTATTTTTTTAAATATCTATAACTTCTTCAGAAACTGACTAATTGGACATTTTTTTTTTTTTTTTTCAAAATTTTCGTCTTTGAATGTACTTTTTAGAAAAAAACACATAAAAATTTTAAGATAATAAACTCTATGAAATTTTAGGATTCTTTGAGAAAAACCGTTATTTTCTTAAAGTTCGCCATTTTTAATTTTTTTTTTATTTTCTCAAAAAAAAACTTGAATTAATTCTGCAATTCCTCCCGCCTATCCCAGCGTGGGCAGACTTTTCCTTCTATTTTTCTTTATCAATTGAAAAAAAAATTTTGCCCAGTTGGGTTTATTATACGAAATATCACTCTGGAAATTTTTTTCAAAAACTACACCTGTAAACAAAGAAAATGAAAAAAAAAGTCACAGGCTTTTGAAATAGCAATGTGCGTTAGATTTATTTTTCGGATTCAATCGGAAAGTAATAAATTTTATTTTTCAATTATTTTCCGATTGAATCCGAGAAAAAATTCTCAATCATTTTTAATCGGATTCCATCCGAGAATATTATTTTATTTTGATTATTCTCCGATTGAATCTAATTGAAATTGTTTCTATCAGATTGAATCGGATTCAATCAGAAAATAATAATTCGAATAGTATTATTAAAATAAACACGAAATTTTATTCCACGTGTAATTTTTACTTCGACAAGGCTAAATATATAAAATTTTAATCTGCATATAATCATTTGTAATTTCATTTTATAATCACGAAGTAACAGATAGCGATATGAAAAAACATACAAATTATCGGGTATTTTCTGAGTTTAACACTACAATTTTGCAACAATTATTTGCGCAGCAGAATATTTTAATTTTTACTTCGTAACAAACGTTCAGTTTTGTAAATTTTATTTTATTCCTGTAAGAAATACATTCTATAAAAATACTAATAGTTGAATATTTTAATTAATAACTTTTTGTTTTTTCAATATTATTATTTTCAATTTTAACATCACAGGTTTTTAGTTTACTAATTAATATTAATATAAAATCTTTATATGATTATTCACTAAGATCATTATAAATTGATAAGAATTTTTGAATATTTATCATAAATTACAAAATTGAAATTATCAAAGATTTCAATATCCGTAGATAAAAAAATTTTAAAAAATAATTTTTACAATGTACTGACCATGAATTTTTGTACGCATATATTTTATATTTTTGTTATTATAATAATCGATGGACCTTATTCTGTTATTACAGAGTTGAAGTCAAAATTGTAAGATATTTTTTTCTATAATTTTGTTACCGTTATTTTGTTTTTATTAAAATCAATTTAAATTAATATTACAAATTTTCAATAACGTATATGACAGTCATGAGCTGAAAAGTCCAAGTTATGCATCTTACCAAAATAGTTATGGTGATACGTCAAACCAATTGTCACAAAATACTAATTATGGAGACTGTAACAATATTTCATTAAATATTTTTAATGGAAAAATTAAGTGTTCAAGAGACAAGTAAGACTTTATTTATGCTTAATTTGTTGCTTAAAAATTTTTTCGAAGTTTTATCACTTAATCTGCATATATGGACGATGTTTCGCAAGCCAAGGATTGTATTTACTATATAGTGGCAAGTCCCGAGTCCATCGAAGAAGATCGACTATTTTTACAATGCAATTTTTAATTATTTGAATAACATTAATACGGTTAAATTTGCAAGTAAATTATCTAATTATATTTTATGCTTTACATAGCTGCATAGCACAATGTGATGAAGGATATCAATTTCCTAAGGGTGCAACCCAATTACTACTTGACTGCTACAGAGGTACATGGCTAATCGATGGAGAACAAACAAATTTTGTACCAGATTGCGAAGGTATGAAATTCGATTATCAAAATAAATTTTATCAGAGGTTATGTAAATTTCTGATACTAAAATTAAAAATTAAAATGAAAAAAAAAAAAAGTTATATAAGAAAGTAATTGATCTGATATTCCAAAATTGAATTCGCGATCTCAACGCTTCGAGTTCTTAGGAAACATCACGAGCTATTGGAAACAAAAATGCTGGGCAAAATAAAACATTTGAAAAAAATAAATTACCCGGGAAAAAATGATTTTGCCTAATTATATATAATTATGTATGATTATACATAATTATACACGAATTTATGTATGATTGTATATAATTATACATGAATTTATGTGTGATTATACAGTCACGTTATAAGTCCGCTTAGTGTCTCTCTCATATTAACGCGAGTCTGGTTAAAAGAAAAAGATACAAGCCGGACTTATAAGTCCGAACGAGTTATAACGCGACTCAACTGTATATAATCATATCTACCTCCATATATATTATGCATGACGTTATATATAATTTCATCTGATCATGTCTGACTAATACATTATGTCTCGAACTATGTATAAAGCTATATATAGATCTATATATAATTAGATCTGATCAGACCTGAATTATATCTGCCTATGTATAATCATATATAAGCTTATATATAATTATACATGGGAATACATGACTAGATCTGATCAGATCTGACTGATATAAACTTATATATAATCAGATATAGGTCTCTACATAATTAGGTCTGATCAGGCATGACTGATACAAACCCATATATAATTATACTAGCTGTCCCTCACCCGCTTCGCCGGGCTGAAATTTATGTTTAGTTATTAATAAACTATTCTTTAAAAATTTTATATTTGTTATTAATTATTTTTTTTTTTAATGTACTTTTTAACTTCCCGCTAAGAAAATCGATGATTTTCAAAAATTTCGGGAAGTTATTGTTTTCACCCCGATTTTCAAAAATCGAGTTTTCATCAAATGTCGACGTTTTGAGGTCCTAGGAAACTATTCTGACTATTTTTAGAATGATGTCCGAGTGTCTGTATGTATGTATGTGTGTGTGTGTATGTATGTGTGTGAATGGCTTATAACTTTTTAAGTAATTAACCGAATTGGATGGTTAAGGTGGAAATCGAAAGAGCTTGTTGGCCATCAACTTTCCTGAAAATTTCAGATCATTCGATCAAGTAGACTCGAAAATGTTTGTGAATTACGGAAAAAAAAATTTTTTTTTTTTTAGTTTTTTATTGATTTCTCAGAAATGAGTTAAACGAATGATTCCAAAATCTAATCAGCTCTATAACTTTATAAGCCGCGTCGATTGCCACCTTGACCATCTCAATCGGTTAATGTGATCGAGAGATATCATTGGAGAAAGAAATGGTGAAAAACGGGTTTTTCCAAATATCTTCGAAACGGCTGAACCAATCAATTCCAAATTTTGATCAGCTCTAGAATTCAAGAAAATGCGCCGATTGCTATCTCAAACGTCAAAATCAGTTAATTAGTTCAAAAGCTTTCGGCGCTTAAGCGTTAAAAGAATAACATGAAATGTTATTTTTTCCGGATAAATCAAAATATAATGTGCTAAAATGTGTCTGAAATCATACCAACTCTTTCTCTTTATAGTCTCTTTCGATCATCATATACTGTCATCTAACTTGTTCTTTAGATTTAATTATATTGTCGGCAGGAAATTAAAAAAACTCAGTTTTTGATATTTTTCTCAGATATTTCATATATTATTGCTCTGACCTAAGTCACAACTCATTCAAATCTTGATTTTGATCATTGAAATTGATTTCTGCCTCAATATTTTTATTTCGGGAATAAAAATTGAACAGCCGCTTCTTCAATAATGATTTTCGATTCTTAACTTTTCAAACTCTAGCATAAAACGTAACTTGTTAGAGCTTGAAAAGCTCATAAAAAAATAAGTGCATGTAAAGACATTTTCGATCTCGAAGAGCTCGAAAATATATTCACAGTGATGTTTCCAAGCTCCTTGAGCTCGAAAACAGCGGGAAGTTATGGGGCTAGCCCGCAGGGCCAACCGACGCCCAGATTTTTTTTCAATATACACCTAACTATAAAATTTAATTACAATTTTAAAGTCCAGCCAAATTATAATTAATTTACATAATTACATTACTAAATTAAAAAGTTATGACAATGCGTCTTTATACTCTAAATTACGGGTCATACCACTCCTATCCAAAAATTCCCATAGAATCCACTCAACTGCGACAAAAACCGCACAGAATCCTATAGACTGTATTGGTTTCTATGTGGTTTTTGTCGCAATTGAGTGGATTCTATGGGAATTTTTGGATAGGGATCTTCTGGTGCATGAATAAATAAGCTGGAAGACTCATAATCTTTAAAAATTATTAAAAACAATTATTAGAATATATTTACGAATATATGGGGTTTAGGAAATTAAATAATATTAGTTACGTGATTATCGTGAAATTTTAGTGAATGTATCCGACTCAACTGAGGAATCATAAAAGTTGAACTCCTAATAACTACTCCTTCAGAAAGCGTAAATACAAAATACTCAACGCCATTATTAAATCGAAACTCATACGTCTTCACTATGAATTCTTTGAAACTGTTTAGAATAATAATTTTTTTAACTTTTATTCTACCATTAATTTTCAAACCAATAAAAATTACATACTCTTATAATTGATTAGCCCTGATGTTCCGATGACGAATAGTAATGATATCTCGCAAATGCATTATTATAAATAATTCTTGACAGCCCTCGATTTACCAAATGTCAAATCGATAAATAAATATAATTAACAGAATTAAAAAATTTATTTTAAACAAATGACAATCGAATAGAATAAATTTAGTTACAATAAAAATTCATTATTTTTAAGTCAAAAAAATATAAGTTCCGGATAAGTAATCACCAACATATCATATACTAAATCCTTCTCCGAAACACGCTGCATCTTATGGTATAAGTATTATTTCGATCGGTTCAGTAGTTTTCGCAGTATAACCGAACAAAAAAATCGGCTCTCCATTTATTAGTATAGATATAGGCCTATATATAATTAGATCTGATCAGGCATGGCTAATATAAATTCATGTATAGTCGTGCATAAGTTTATATATGATTGGATCTGATCAGACATGACTGATATAAACTTGCATGTAGTTATATATGTCTATGTATGATTAGATCTGATCAGACTTAATTGATATGAAACCTATAAATATTTAATTATGTGTACATATATATATATATATATATATATATATATATATATATATATATATATACATATATATATATTACATAATATGATAATTTTTTAATATCAATGTTATTAATTTTCATTTTGTCAACTATCAATCAAACTTAAATCCCCAATACGCGGAAAGAAAATTCTAGCAAAATTTACGATGATAATATCGTAATTTGTCCTATTGATTATTGTAGTGGTGGACTAGACTTTCAAAATCGTAATTTTTACGATGTAGCGTTGGAAATTTCATTTAAGAAATACTACTTCAGACAAATAATACAAAGTATTAAGCTCTTTAATATAAATTACGATGTGAATATCGTAAAATTTAAAAAGAAACTTTAAATAAAGAATAAAAGAATAATGGTTCGGAAGTTGGATTCGAACCTGAGTCCTTTTCGAGTACAAAGTGTCCGACGCCTTGGACCACTCGGCCACCAAAGATCTTTCACTTTAACATATTTTTAAGGTCCAGATAAACGATTTGAATAAACAATCATAAGTCATGAGAGTGCCTCTTGCGAAGGACGCAGTTAATATTTAAAAATTACGATAAATTATCGTAATTTTTAGAGCTTACGTCGTATTGTAACAGAGGCAGCACTGTAATATATATTTTATTCAAAAGTACATAGAAAGATAAATATAGGAATAAATATAGTTTTTGAATTGTAATTTTTATTTCTTTTTTTTTACGATGTTAATTTGTAATTTTTGAAGTAATTTTTAATTCTAAAAGTCTTTGTTAAAATTACGATATTAAATAGCAAAAAATATAACCCACATAGTAAATTTTGAAATAAGATATCCCGGGAAAAAGAATTTATATATAATTATATAAAATTATATATAAATTCTTAGATAAAATTAGATATGAGTTTTGGTTTGATCTAATTTTATATAGTTATATATAATTTTATAAAGTTATATATAAAATAACTGTCATAAAAAAAAAAAAAATCTCGCCGACCAATGGACTCGAACCTGAGACCTTCTGGTTCGAAGTCTGATCTCTTATCCACTATGCTGGATCACACACTTGACGTGAAGAGTGAATTTTATTTATTTGAATACAAATAAACTTAAGAAAATTAAAGACATCAATAAATGATTGATTTTGTTATTTGCATTGTATTAAATTATATTATTGTTTATAGGGTAAAGAGACCAATAGCGATATACCCACTAATAGCGGGACGATAATTACTTCTCTTGGTAAATTAAAAAAAATGAGAATATATTAAGTGAAAACTTTTTAAACTTAACTAAAATGTTTTAAATTTTATATCTCAGTTTTTTATAACTTAATTCATTGTTGAAACTTCAAAATTTTTTAGCTTCTATCCCACTTTTGTTCTTGTTAGACTATTTTCAAGAAATTTGAAAAAAGTTTGTAAATTTATAACATTTATGATTGCGGTAAATTATAAAATCAGTTATTCCGGATAATCTTACATTATTTGATCGTATCTAAATTATTTCACAAAATGTTATGATTCACACACCCACACACCTTCATAATAACTCAGAAATCGCCATTAGATAGAATTTCATAGAACTCAATTATACAAAATTTCATATAATTATATAAAATTATCTAAAAAAATTTCGACCGAATGTATAAATATTTATGATTATATATGCAATAATGTAATTATATATATTTATATATAATTATATATATAAATATATAGTTATATATATTTTTATATAATTAAATTAGAAAGATTTATATAATTATATATAAATATATATAGTTATATGAGACTATATATGAATTTATATAATTATATATATTTATATATAATTGTATATTTTTATATATAATTAAATATGAAAATTTTTTAATTATTAGATATAATCATATATAATTGTACAAAATTATATAAAATTATATAGAATTTTATAAAATTATATATCATTATATCTAATTATATATAATTTTTATTTCCCGGGATTTTAAAATTGACGCTAATAAAAGTCTAGTCCACGATTACGATATTAACATCGTAAATTTTGCTAGAATTTACTTTCCGTGTACTTAAAAATTGTTCAAAGGTTTCGACAGCTATTCAGAAGTATAAACCGATATCGATTTATATACGAATATTTAAAAGTTTATAGATAAATAGATTTGATTATATGTATCTAATGAATTCTGATGTAATTTATGTACAAAACCAAATTCATCATTAGGTGCATTATCTACGTAGGATGTATCAATTTGATTATTTGAGTTAACTAATGCCATAAACGTTTATTAATTATAAGTGTGTAATAGACTAGAGGATCAAACTGCAATCCAGCGATAACCAAAGTTAAGCAGCATCGACGTGGGACATAAATTGGACGGGTGACCTCGTATTGAAATAGTAGTGAACGGATAGTGATTTTTTTTTTTTTATTTAAATTTAACCGACATTTATATTGATGAAAACAATAAATCCTAATAAAATTACTTCATTAATAATTTAGACATATTCTAAATGAGATTCTAAAAATTACTATATTCGTTCATGCATGATTATATATAATCATATATGATTATAGGGGAAGGGGGGGGGCAAAAGGGGGTACCTATGGAAATACTAAGTTTTCGATGACTAAAATACGCCGAATCTTTTTGTTTTTAATGACATTCAAGGTAAATAGACAAAATTTTTAGCTGCCGTTATAAAATAAAATTTTCATTTTTGGTGGGCAAAATAGGGTACCCTTAAAAAAAGTTGAAAAAAAAAAATTCTGAAAATTGATAAAATTTCATTAAATTAAATTTTTTTTTTATGTTAAATACATTAAGAAAAATTACATTTTACAACATTGGTGGATACGAAGGCAGAAAAAATTTTTTTTGTGGGGCAGAAGCCCCCCTCCAAAAAATGATAATTTTTTTTTTTTTTTTTTTTTTTTTTTAATTGAATTGTTATCAATTAAAAAATAAAATACTATTTCCGAATATTTTTAGTGGCCCAACTTGCCCCAACTATAGAAAATCAGTCGAAAAATGAATTAACATATTAATTTTTTTTTAATTTGACGATAAAAATATGAAAGAATCATTTTTCAGAACTTTGGGCTGGTCCATTTTGCCTCAGGTGTTATGGGTAGGGCTAAAAATGCGGAAATATATTAAATTTTTTTTAATTTGACGGTAAAAATTTGAAAGAATCATTTTTTCGATTTTTCGGCTGGCCCATTTTGCCTCAGGTGTCATTCGTAGGGCTGAAAATGCGCAAATACATCGGATATACAGTAATAAGACGAAAAAAAAAAAAATTTTTTTTTTCACCAAATTTTCGGGGTACCCCGTTTTGCCTACCCTACCCCCTTTTGCCCCCCCTTCCCCTATATAATCATATATGATTATATATAATCAGATCTGGCCAATTTTTTGATCTGATCATATTTAAGTGATTATGTACAATTATATATAATTAGGCAAAATCATTTTTTCCCGGGTAAACTTATGTAGTAAATTTTTTTCAAAATTTTCATACTTAGTATACAATAATATACTAAGTTACAACGAAAATATTGCTTTCAATTTTTTCGCGCGACATGTTATTGAATTATTGAAATTTATTAAAATTAGATCTATAATATATTGAATTAATTCACTTTTTTATCTTTAGCGATTTGTTTTCCGGAATGTCAAAATGGTGGTTATTGTTTCGCTCCACATCAATGTCGATGCTCGAAAGATTTTTTGGGCTCACAATGTCAATTTCATAATGAAATTTGTGAAAGCTCACCAAAAGTACAGAATGCGAATATAAACTGTGATTCTAAGTAATTATAATGTATTTCTACAATATTTATTTGTAATTATTATCATCCTATTCCACTTACTATAGTAAAAAGATTTTTATCAACGATTAACAAATAAACAAAAAATAAATATTACGAAATTTAATAAAGTAATAATAATAATTATTAATACACGTCAGTTTGAAGCAGTAGGAGCAAGGTTCATCAGTCCTTTTTAGTTTTGAAGATCATTGTCTTAATAAAATGCTATATTATATTGTCTTTATGTTAAATGTTAAAGAAAAAAAAATTCCAAGTACAGAAAAATTAGATCAATATATTTTTTTTAATTATTCCTGTTTCAGAACATGTACTGTGACTTGTTTAAATAAATTCGTCTTTCCGGACGGAACAATGATTGCACACTTATTTTGTCAAAATGGAGTTTGGGTTTCATCTAATTCTGGATGGGCTTCACTTCCCACTTGCAAACGTACAATTTTTTTTCAATAAACTTAAATAAAAATATTTTTTTTTTTTTTTTCGTTACATATCTACTTGATGCTTACTTTACATTACTTTTTAAAATTTTAGCATCATGCACACCCCCTTGTCAAAACGGAGGGATTTGTATCAATAACAAGGTCTGTCAATGCCCTTTAAACTATCGCGGTGCTCAATGTCAATACTGTAAATTACTAATTTATCTTAATCTGAGACAATTAAAATAACATTTTATAATTATACAAAAGAAAATTCTTTAATATAGCTATGAGTGTTTGTGATCCAAACAAATTGGCTTTCAATGGTTATCTTGAATGTAAAGACTATGCGGATATGATGTCTTGTACAATAAATTGTCCAGATTCAATTAAATTTACATTTGAACCAGCTAAAGAATATATTTGCTATTACAATAAGGGTATTTTTGAACCTCTGCCCATACCCGTATGCGATTACGATTCAACTTCTTACTCAAAAATCACTACACATGCAATGAGCAGTAGTAATTCTTCAATACAAAATTCTTCCATTCAAATGGTAAATTATTGGCCTCAGCGATATCAAAGTGGACTCTCTGTGATAACTTGTCACGAATGATAAAATCTATATTCATATAATGATTTTTAAATTATTTTATTTATTTCAGAATGGAATGTATAGAAATAGTCACGGTTATCAATATCAATCGAAGACTGGTAGAGGATATAGAAGTGATTTTGAAACCAAACAAATAAATCCTCAACCAAAAACTTGTTTTTCTTGGAGTGGAATCCACTATAAGACATTTGATGGTGCAATATACAGTTTTGAGAGTAACTGTGCCCATATATTAGTTCAAGATATTAAATTAGAAACATTCACAATAACAACTCAAAACAGCCTTGGTTGTAAAAACGGAGGAGTTTGTCATAGAGTTATTAAAATTTTCTTATCAGACAACGAATACGTATTGACGTTGAATGATAAAAAATCTCCGACACTAAAATCAATGAATAAAACTTTGCCAATACCAGTTCGACTTCCTGGAATCGAAGTAAAAATGTCATCACACTTTGTTTTGATATTTTTAAATTCAGTGGGAGCAAATTTAAAATGGGATGGACGTCTTTTTGTACAAATTCAATTATCTGAATTGCTTTGGAATAAAACAGGTGGTCTATGTGGTCGTATGAATGGGGATATAAATGATGATAAAACAACCAGAGACAATAAACGCCCACAAAATATTGCTGTTCTTGCTGCTGCTTGGAAAGTTTTAAATCTTGGGGGTAAAAATTTGTTATAAATTCATATATTTTATTATCACATTAACAAACTTATTTTTTAAATAATTTATTTAAATCTTTTAGAGACTTGTGATGAAAATATTAATGCTCAACATGCCTGTGAAAATGCAAAAAATTTAACTCAAAATGCAACAGATTTTTGCTTAAAATTATTTTCTGATGATAAATTTAAAATGTGTTCTGAAGTTATCGATTTGACTGTTCTTCAACAAAATTGTCAGTGGGATTATTGCGCTTGTAAATTAACTGATAGAAAAAAATGTTCGTGTAACACTAAAGGTATATACATTCGACAATGTTACCATCATCGTATAATAAGATCTCTTGATTGGCGTACTGATGATACATGTCGTAAGCAATTCGTCGTATTTTTCTTCTATAAATAATTATAGTTCGCTTTAATTGCATCTATACTAAATTTATTGATTATTTTGTTCAGCAATGAAATGTTCAAATGGAAAAATATATAAAGCATGTGGACCGAGATCACACGCAACATGTACTGCAGACTTTATTGTAAAATCTGTAGATGATGCTAACTGTGAAGAAGGATGTTTCTGTCCAGAAAATACAGTTCTTCATGACGAAAAATGTATAACCAAAGAAAAGTGTCCATGTACGTTGCGAGGAAAATTATTCCAACCTGGTGAATCAGTTTCTAAAGATTGTAATACATGTACATGTTTATCGGGTAAATGGATATGTACGGAAGTTATTTGTAGTGCAAGATGTGCTGTAATTGGTGATCCTCATTACACTACTTTCGATGGGAAGAATTATGATTTTATGGGAAAATGTAATTATTATCTTCTTAAAGGAAATAATTACAGTATTGAGACCCAAAACGTACAGTGTTCCGGCGCAATATCTGAAGTATGTAACTTAATTTATAAACAAAGTGAAATAAATAATACACTGGAAAAAGGATTCCTTGGCGCAAAAAATTTTTACTTGCCCTAAGGAATTTTTTGCTTTAAAAACGAAAACATACATTTTCTTGAGGCGAGAAAAAAATTCTTGCGCCAAGAAATTTTTTTTATTCCTAAAAAAATATTTATCTTCCATTCATAATGCAAAATATTTCCTGCGCCAAGAAATCCCTTTTTTCTTTATACCTCGGCCGAAAGTACGTACGTTCGGTCTCAGATTCACGGCAGAAAATCTAACAATCGTACCGTGCTGGGATTACTCGCACGCCATCTATAACAGCAAGCCGAAAGAAAGCAATACGGGACGGAAGAGTTTTTTTGCGCGCACTGGCGCAACTGTTACCGGTTATATGTATATTACCGTCATTTTGACAAGATTTGCTACCATTCTTGCTCGTATTCATATTCTCAAAACTTGTTTACAATTAATTTGAAATTTTATATATCTGTGTTTTTGAAAAAGTGATATTTACTGAAGATTAATAAAAACTAAAAATTTATTTTCAGTAAATTTGATAATTTTCAAAAAATTAGATATTATTTCTTTTAAAAATGTGTAATAATAATTTTTTTTATCGATTTATTTGATGCCTGCCCCGCGACCAGCAGCACTCACTTCGCTCGTGCCGCAAGTATCAGGGCAGGCATCAATACCTGCTACAACGAAGTTATATAATTAATACATCTTAGATTTGTCAACATACTTTCGTCCAGGCATAAAGAAAAATAGTATACACTACGTGGACAGACAGTTGAAGAGCCTTGAACTGCGCGTCTGATGCCCTCGGCTTCACCTCGAGCATCATAACGCGCAGTGCAGGAATCTCCAACTTTCTGCCCTTGTAGTGTAATATACTATTTCTGTGTAATAATAATTTATTAATTATATTATTTTTTTACATAAATTCTAGAGTGTTGGGTTTTCAAATTCAGCTTATGAAACACCATCTTGCACAAAATCGGTTACAATCCGTATCGGAAATATTGTTATTAAACTTAAGCAAAATCTTCAAGTTTTAATTAATGGTGAAGATATAACAACATTGCCTATACAAGCAGCAGGAGCTAAGATACGTTTTGCGAGTAATTTATTCGTTGCTGTTGATATAGAAAACGGTTTACAAGTCTGGTGGGATGGAATGTCAAGTGTCTTTGTTAAAGCTCCACCTGAATTTCGTGGTAATTATTCATTTATTATTTTTTAATAATTATTATTCTTTAAAAACTTGAATGCTTATTACGCTTTCTTGTTGTAATCATTAATAATTTAATTTTTTATTTAATGATAGGAAAAACAAAAGGTTTATGTGGAACATTTAATGCTAATCAAAAAGACGATTTCTTAACGCCCGCTGGTGATATTGAACAGTTAGATGCAGCCTTTGCAAATAAATGGAAAACAGATGAAGTATGTTCAAATGTAGCAATGAAAGAACCCCAGCATCCTTGTAATACAAATCCGGAGAGGCTTCATGATGCAGAAAAATATTGTTCTGAATTACGAGGTGATATTTTTTCTAGTTGTAATTGGTATGTCGATCCAGATCCCTTTTACGAGGATTGCAAATATGATATGTGTGCTTGCACTAGAGATATCAAACAATGCATGAGTCCAACGTTCGCCGCTTATGCAAGAGAATGTGCTATCGCAGGTATTAAAATACTTTGGCGTAACGAAATGGAAGAATTTCAATTACAGTGTCCGGAAGGTCAAGAGTATCAAATTTGTGGTAGTAGTTGCACCAGATCATGTAAAGATATATCATTTAATCTAAATTGTCAGGAAGAGTGTGTAGAGGGATGCAATTGTCCGATAGGACAGACATTAAATACTCAAGGAGAGTGCATTCCAATCGGTCAATGCCCTTGTAAGTATAATGAACTAGAATACAATGCTGGATATCGTGAAATACGACCCGAAACATTACGTAATAAACTGTGCACATGCGCTGGTGGAACTTGGATATGTAATCCAGCAACTCAAGAAGAAATTCAAACATACCAACTTGCAGGAAGTTTCAAAACTGTATGTAATGCTGGTAAAAATTTTGAAATGACTAAATGTGAACCTGCTGAGCCTGAAACTTGTCGCAATATGCATGCACGTATTGATCAAACTCCAGCTGTATGTCATCCTGGATGCGTGTGTAAAAAAGGTTACGTTTTAGATACTATCAGCCAAGCTTGCGTTAAAAAGAAAAAATGTCCATGCTATCATAGTGGCATAAGTTACAGAGAGGGATTTTTAATTCAACAAGATTGTAATACTTGTAAATGTTTTAATGGAAAATGGAACTGCACTGATCGAATTTGTTCAGGAGTTTGTTCAGTGTGGGGTGATTCACATTACACTACATTTGATGAAAAAACTTATGATTTTCAAGGTACTTGTGATTACGTACTTGCTAAAGGTAGCTTAAATGATGATGAAACTTTTGAAATTTCAATACAAAATGTACCATGTGGAAGTAATGAAGTTTCTTGCTCAAAATCTGTCACATTAACTGTTGGAAGCAGTAATAATCAAGAAAGTATAACATTAGCTCAGGGCAAAATGCTACCTGATAATTCATTCGAACGTATTACTTTTAGAAAATCTGGATCATTTGTTTTTTTGGATGTCCCTGATTTAGGTTTGGTATTGCAATGGGATCAAGATACTCGAGTATACGTTAAATTGAATCCTAATTGGAAAGGTCATACTTCGGGTCTCTGTGGAGATTACAATGATAATGCTGATGATGATTTTAAAACACCGTCTGGAGGTATTCCTGAAGCATCAGCTCGGCTTTTTGGAGATTCGTGGAAAAAAGACAACTATTGTCCTGAACCATTAGAAGTAATGGATACATGTGTAAAACATCCTGAACGAAAAATTTGGTCCGTTGAGAAATGCGGGTTTTTACAGAGCTCAGTATTCAAAATTTGTCATACTGAAATCGACCCTACTCCATATATTCAGCGTTGCATTTTTGATGCGTGTGCGTGTGTCGAAGGAAATGATTGTGATTGTTTGTGTACATCTTTGTCATCTTACGCACATGAATGTAATCGTCGAGGATTACCTGTGGAGTGGAGACATCCAGGTCTCTGTGAAATACAGTGTGCCGATGAATTTAGATATTCTCCCTGTATGTCCACTTGTCCCCACGAAACTTGTGATAATTTGGCTACTTTTCACGACGGAAAACATCTTTGTACTCAAGATACTTGCGTTGAAGGATGTATTCCCAAGCCATGTCCAGAAGGTCATATTTACAAAAATAATTCATTTCTCGAATGTATCCCAAGAAGTCTGTGTAAACCATTGTGCCTAGAAAAACAAGGAATACTTTATTATGAAGGTGATACAACTCGTGGTGATGAATGTCATACTTGCTTTTGCAGCCATGGTAAAATTGTATGCAATGGTGAACCTTGCTCCGAATCAAAACCAGAGCCACTTATCATGCCTGCTGTAGAGACAAAAAAAGAATCATTTAATATATCTTTACCTACTACTACTACAACAACTATAAATAAAGTTACAACAATTACAACTCATATTACAACGACAGTATATTCAGGTTCTTGTGATAAAAATAATGAATATCACCCACATCCTGTAAATTGTCAGTTATTTTATCACTGTGCTCCAGCAACCAGTGGTTTGGAGTGGTATGAAAAAACATGTAGACCTGGTACTCTTTATAATGCAAAAAACAAAGTATGTGACTGGCCAACTACTGTAATTGCTGTTCGTCCCGAATGTGGTAACGTTACTGTTTCAGAAACAACTGGTCGTTGTAATGAAGGGGAACATTGGGACATTTGTGCTATACATTGTAACAGAGTATGCCAATATTATCGTCACGTCTTAGTTCAGCAAAATTATTGTACTCTAAATAATAATTGTGTTCCGGGCTGCGTTAATGATAAAATTGTTTGTCCCTCTCACAAATATTGGCGAGATCTCTACACTTGTGTTGACATAAGTGACTGTCCTTGTAAAACGTACTCTGGTAACCAAATTAAACCGGGTGGCATTTTCAAAGAATCAGATTGCGAAGTCTGTCAATGTTTAAGTAATTACTATACATGTGACAAGTCGTCTTGCTTAACATCATCAACAAATTCAGTTAATGTAAATCTAACACGTACTAATCAAACATTTACTGAAAATTATCAAGTTTTTTCTATTAATCAACAAATAATTATTACCACTAGTACAGTGTCACCAGCGAATCCGTGCGTCAGTAAAAATTATATTAGTATTTTTGAAAATGATATAAATAATAAAGTAACATTTAATGCAAGTAGTGCAACAGATTCTAATCATAAACCCGAATATGCAAAATTAGTTACTTCTGATACGATGAAAAATAATTCATTGAAAAATTGGCAACCGAAATACATGGATTCTGAGCAATGGCTTGAAATAATACTACCACGACTTGAACCACTTTATGGAATTATTATACAGGGATCAATAGAAGAAAAAAAATATGTAACTAGTTACAAAGTTCTTTATTCACAAGATGAAAAAACGTTCTCTTATATAATGGACAGTATACACAAAAATCCTCAATTATTTCAAGGTAAAATTGATTCAACAGTACCAGTGAAACAATTTTTCCAAAAGCCGATTGAAGCTAAAATAATAATAATAAATCCTCAAACTTGGCATCATGGAATTGCAATCAAAGTCGATTTACTCGGATGCAATGAATACTTTGATGTTACAAATATATGGACTAATACAAGTATTATCACAAATAATAGCTCGATAGTTCATGAGGTGATTGCAACTAAACCAATTTGTGATGACACTATGGGTTTAAATAATGGCCTTATAAAAGAACAACAAATAACAGCATCTTCTACTATTAATAAAATATTTCCTAACGTACAATTGTCGTCATCTGAAATATGGCGCCCATTACTTGATAATCCTACACAATTTATTCAATTTGATTTTCTCCAAAGTGTCAATCTTACTGGAATTGAGACAAAAGGAGCTGACAATATTTGGACAACTGCTTACAAAATTTTCTACGGTGAAGATGATCAGTGCAAAAACTCTGTTGTTGATAGTCATGGTAATGAAAAACTTTTCTTAGGAAATTTTGATGATAAAACTACAAAAATAAATTACTTTGATCAACCTATCCATGCGAGATATTTGAGAATTCAGCCAATTAAGTGGCACGAACACGTAGGTCTTAAAGTAGAAATTCATGGCTGTTTTATTCCATATCGTAAGTAACAAAAATATTTCATTTAGATGTTCAAATAAATTCAATTCCGCGACTTACTTTTATTTATCAATTAACTATTATTCTTATATCGAAATAGCTGAAATTAAAATTGAAGAATTACCACAATCAGGGCAGAGAATCGAATCAAATTGTAATGTATGCCCTGGAATATTCAAAAATTTAACACTAAATGAATGCACCTGTAATAAATCATTATGGTGGACTGGGGAAACTTGCGCATTAAAACAAGAATGTCCTTGTGTAGTAAATGGTATGATCTATTCGGGAGGAACTAGCTATTTAACGAAAAATTGTCAGCAATGTCAGTGTGCAATTAATGGAGTTTCTGAATGCAAACCAAAAGTTTGTAATCCTTGCAATAAACCAGATCTCCAATCAGTCGTAACAGAACTATGTGGATGCATTTGCAAGCCTTGTCCACCTGGAATGAGACTTTGCCCTACTAGTAATATATGTATAAAAGAAGATAATTGGTGTAATGGTGTTAAAGAATGTCCTGATGATGAATCAAATTGTGAAACATCACCAAGCTTTAGTAGTTCTTATCAACAATCTCACATTATTGCTGAGACACCAACTTGTAAATATACAATTTAAATTAATACTTTATAATATAAACCTGAAGATCGGGACGTTTTTCGCGAAACGAAAATAAAAAAAATTAATATAATTTGACTGCTAAAGGGGTAGTTTAGGGTTGGGGGGGGCTGCGATTTTTGGCTGACAAAGGTCATTGTTGAGCATGCTCTGTTATCCATGATCATGCATGGCGCAGACATGATCGTACAAGGCTATGCATGGTCAACCTTAATCTTTCACGGTTATATGCAAATAGTGGAAAATATTTATGAATATTTAGGCTTGATCATAAACGACTAAGCGTACTCGTTCATATTTATAGATGAAAGTTAGTCGTTAATAGAAACTGTTAGATTAATTATAATTATTGTTTCCTTTTTATTTTATTATTTATTTAAATTAGATTAATTGTCTGGGAAAAAATCAACATGCATGATCAAGCATGATGTAATTAAAAATTGTTTTTTTGAATTTATTAAAGAATTGAAATAATACATTCTTGCGAAATTGATAATGACACTCAATATAATTGCTTTTTTTAAAATTAATAATTAAGATTAATGTAATTGTTAAATTTGCTTGTAATTAATATAACTACAATTCTTTTCATTCATTATTCAAAAAAGATTTAATAACCAAATCAAGATCGAGTTCAAATAATATTTTATTTTTTACAACCCTAAGGTTTCAAAAGATGTTAAAAATCGTCGTAAACTGAATAAGATAGTTCAGCCTAATGGACAGCGGGCGTGCTTCTTAACATGACGGTCGTGGGTTCGAGACCCGTCGCGGGTAAAATTTCAAAAGTACTTTTCAACCAGTAAACATTAACTACACAATATTACTCATAAAATAAGTTAATTTCAAATTGACTTATCATTATTTTTTTTTTTAATAATTTGAGGGATTGTGCTTGCTCAGGCCTGATCATACCTGAATATTGGCCAATATTCAGGCATGATCATGCATGAGATTAACGCATAATCATGCATAATCAGGCCTGATGATTTTTTCCCGGGAAATTAAAATAAATTTATAAATCTAATTTATTATTATTTTCTTTTAAGTTAAATACTCAGGGGGTTATCCCCGGTAGTCCGATTCTACCGAGGGACTCGCCTGAGCGCCAAATCGTTACGGCTGCGATGCATCATCAGCAAGATGATCAGCATGCGCAGCTGGCCAAGTATCGTTGCCTTAGGAGACGGAGGGATCCGAGAATGACAGCTTTCTGCATCCGCGATGCCAGAAACTCAACTCGGATAAACAAGTTGGTATTCTAGCCAAGGCGGACACAAAAGTCTGTTTCATTCCTCCTAGGACGCCAAAAATGAGTACGACAAGCTTAACACGGTAGCCTGGGTGAAGTTTGCCAATTTCAAACAGGAGATCCTGATATATCTCGTGTTTGGGCTCTTCTTTAACCGTGATGTTATATTCAGCTGGACCTGAGAACTCAATGACGTTAATGTCACGAGCGGTTTTATCGAAGAGCACAATATCAGGTTTATTGTGATCCATTTTCCACGTTGTTGAGAATGGCACGTTCCAATAAATTCGGCAACGGTCATTCTCAACAACTTGCGGAATATCTCCTGGCAGATAAAGCAGTACTGGTGTTTTGTCGATACCGTGCGTAGGTCTAAGGTGGTAATAAAGTACTCGCAGAGTATTATTGTGACGCTGAATGCATGCATTTCGTGCCAACACAGGACATGCTGACAAGAGATGCATAAGCGTGTCAGGATGTTGCTTACCTACCCTACATAATGTGTCGGGTAGCTGCATCTGGAGCACTTTAGCACGGTATTCGAGAGTGTTGATCACACCGTCTTAACAGGCAAAAATATATTCTTCAGTTTTGGACATCAGGCCAGCTGACTTAAGAAAGGAAAACGTCAGCTGGGTGGACAAACCATGATCATGCACGTGTTCAAAGAACACGCTGTGCATGTACTTGTCCATGTGTGTACTGAGCAGTTTTTGCTGTTCAGCGTTCCTGATGACCCTCTTGAATTCCTCCTTAGGGAAATCTATAAGAGAGTTTACTCTTCCAAGACCAAGGGATTTTGGCGCGTACGTTGCTGTCTTATATAAAAACGCTTCCTTATGCCCATTCTCATGACTATGAACAATTTGCATAAGAAAGTCGTTCTCATCTGCTGTGAAATTGACAACTTTATATGTTAGACCCAATACCAAACGATTGTGTAGACACTCCAAGCTCTGTAAGCCGCTCCCTCCGATGTGCCGGGAAAGGTATAATCTGGTGACTGAGGATTTAGGGTGCATGCTCCGATTGATGTTCATGACTTTGCGTGTCTTGATATCGAGGTCTCTGAGCTACTTTCGGGTCCATTTAAGGACACCAAAAGAGTAGAGGAGTACCGGGACAGCAAGCATGTTAGTTGCGGCGACTTTGTTTTTCCCGGAAAGTTCTGATGACCAGATTTTCCGGAGTCTCCGCACATACTCGCTGCAGAGAGTCGTTTTGATTTTAGGAAGGTCCTGCATAGGACTCCCCTCAATACCTAGATATTTGTACGACTCTCCGGCGTCAAGATGGTCAATGACGCTCCCATCTACCAACTCGATATCTTCACGCACATCAGAGCACTTACCCTTCACCAGATTAACGACCGCGCACTTGTCCAACCCAAAAGCGATGCCGACATCCCACGTATACTTCTCTACAATGTTCAAGGCTGTCTGAAGGTGTTCCTCATCAGAGGCATATACCTTCAGATCATCCATGTAGAGTAAGTGGGTGATCGAATACCTTCGATCAGTTGGCGGACCCACTGAGTATCCACGGGTACGGCGAAGCGCAACAGATATTGGCAGCAATGAGATACAAAACAGCAGAGGGCTCAGGGAATCTCCCTGGAAGACTCCTCTTTTGTACTGCCCAACTTCGGTCACACGTTTGTCGTTGCCACATGAAATGTGGAACCTTGTTCGCTAAAGTTGCATCGTACACTGAATGCATCTCACTGTATCACGATTGACCCCAAGGCATTTGAGCAAAAGAAGAATAAGCTCATGACTATGGGTAGAAGTTAATTTCTTCCACCAGAATAGGTTAATGCCGTCCGGGCCTGGAGCAGCCCAGTTTTTACCATTATTCAGAGCTAAACGAACTTCTTCTACGCTGACTTCAGGGCTTTCTTCATCAGCATTGTCGTTGCGGTGTTGTCGACAGAATGCTTCGAGGTCGTTGAGAGCTGGAGTGTTACGATTCACGTTCGGTTGATCACCATACAACTCGGACTAGAAAGCTTCTACTCGCTCGATGGATGGGGGAACGCCAGAAACATATGTCTTAGGTGTCAGGAAGCGTGAAGGACTCAACCGAAACAAAGAGTTATCAATAAGCCGCTTCAGCTTTTTCTCTAGCGACTTTTTAGCAGTCACTAGAGCCCACAACCTATTAAGGAATTCTTCTTTGATATTAAGAAGATTTTTCTTATTCAGTGTGTGATGCTGGTATCATAGTTGAGCCGCAATACGGCAGACTTTAGATGTAAACACTTTGCAAGTATTTACAAAGTCAATCATACACTGAATGCGGGAGACATGTTTCCGGAGATCATCAATCTTCCCCAAAAGCTGCCCTATGCAACCTCTCATCTTAGCCTCGAGTGAAGACGTATTTCGCCTTGTTGGATGTAAGAGTGAAGAAGCAGCATCGTAGACAGCTTGATTGATGGTGACTAGAGTAGAATCTTCCTGAATCCGCGCAGATAATTCTTAGTTCTCCGTGTCAAGTTGATCTTTGGGGTAGTGTGTCTTTTTAGAGACACATACTTGTCATCTATCAAAATCTTTGTCAGCGTCGTCAGAGGGACGGCGTTTTTTCTTGATGTAGTTTATGCTACATCAATGC
>OZ024708.1:14517670-14646153 GCA_964016945.1 Microplitis deprimator | reverse complement strand
AACAGAAAAATCCGACGTTGACAAATGTATTTGACGTTAACTTTAAAGGGAACTGTTGTTAAACACTGTAGCTCTTTGCCTTATAAAAATTAATTAATCAAGTTATGATATTTAGCAGTAAAAAATTACTACAATTGTTAACAAAGAATTTTATTGTTTCTACAAAATAATACTATAAACAATATAGGCTCACTTGTCTTCAATTATAAATTGATTTTTAATAATGTATATTAAAATCATTAATAATCAACTCGACAAAAAAAAACAAATCCTACCAAAAACAGATTCTCTGTATGAAATCGCGCCAAGTACACGTTTAAAATTTTTTACAATTAAAAAAAGATTCTTACAAAAAAAAAATAAATCAAATCGAAAAAATACCAAGTACCTAATATAATTCGAAATCATGGAAAACATTTTCATAGAATTAAAAAAAAAAATTGAAAAAAAAAATTTCAATGTACTTGGTGTGCCTTTAAACTGAAAAAAAAAGAATATCATTCAATTTTATAAGAAAATAATTTATATGCTAAATGAATTCTAGAAAATAATTTTGCTTGAATAAATTAAGTAACGCACACCAAGAACATTGAAATTTTTTTTTTCAATTTTTTTTTTTAATTCTATGAAAATGTTTTCCATGATTTCGAATTATATTAGGTACTTGGTATTTTTTCGATTTGATTTATTTTTTTTTTGTAAGAAGAATCTTTTTTTAATTGTAAAAAATTTTAAACGTGTACTTGGCGCGATTTCATACAGAGAATCTGTTTTTGGTAGGATTTTTTTTAATCTTGTATTTTTTTGAGTACCGAAAAATCATCTTCATAAGATGAGGATAGCACACAAATAATGGAATGATGTTCAATGGCATCGGAATGTCGAGGAAAATGGTCTTATACGTAATATTTGAGTATTCTCGAACAGTGCAATCATTCCAATTATACATTAACGCATTAATATTCCCCCATGACCAGTCAGAGAGAAATTATCGAAACACGGCCAATTAACTCCATTTTGGATCCACAAATCTTTAAAATACTTTAAAAATTTACCAATAGAAATAGACGTATGCTTATTTGTTATTAATTCCAGGACAGGGTAAATCGTGTTTATAATATTGACCACTCCCGCATAATAATAAACGCGTTTGCAATTTTTATATGGTTGTCTGACGACTGATCCGGTTGCATCAAAATGCAATGTTAGATTTTCATATTTTTTCAATAATTCTATTTGCTCCTTGATCCCGAGATACAAAGTGAATGGTCGAATGTATTCTCTAATAAATAAATGATCATTGTTTGATTTCTCCAGTCGCAGAATGATATCGACAATATAATTCGAATCAAGATCATTCTTACCGAGCTCCAAAGATCTTGTTTTTCGGACAGTATCTCAAGAAGGCGTAAACTGAAAATTGCCATCGTTTTTAGCTAGCTGTTTGTCCATTTTATTAATCATTGTGTGACGGACCATTCTAGGTTTTTCATGTTTCAAACGTTGTTGGGTTTTTTGCCGTAAAAGTCCACGTAATTGGTAAAAGTTAAATTAAGTGTGTGGTTTGTTGCATTCGGAGTTAAATAAATTTTAATTTTTGTTTTAAGACCAATCATGTCACCATGAAATTTAAATTTAATATGACAATCTGGTTGACCACAAAAAGCATAATCACGAAAATGATCGTTTTTACAAGGTTTAAAACCAGAAAATATAACGAAACAGTTGATGAGGAATTTTTTTGGCAATGAAATACGTACACGCTGAAAAAAAAGTGGTAATACTTGCCACCTTAACGAAGTAACTATTCCCCCTATCCATGAATTCCCATGGAATCCACTCAACTGCGACAAAAACCGCGTAGAAAACAATACAGCCTAATTGATTCTATGGGAATTTTTGGATAGCGCCCATCCTTACATTTTAATAATTCTCATTCTTTTATGTTAACTTTTCCTATCGGAGATGGTAAGCATTCGTATCTAGATAGTAACCATTCTCATCTGTGATGATAATCATTACTATCTTAGAAGGCAAAATTAAAAATTTTTCAGACATAAGAAATATTACAATCTAGATGATAACTATTACTATCAGCAATAGTAATTATTGCTATAAAAGAAACGAGTAGTTAACATAAACGCATGATAATGATTATCACATACGGATGGTAATCATTCCCTATCGCAAGATGGTAATAGTTAGCATTTTTTTTTAGCGTGTAAGAATTAGTGTAATAAATCAGATATTATAACTTCATCAACGACAATTTTACAAGATGGTATGATTAGTGTGCCTATATAATCATAATTCGATTTTACTTTAGTGCCATTATTTTTATTTTCGTCTGAAGATAATGACACATTACTGAATTCTCGGCTCAACTGTCGAATTAACTCTCCAGTATCATTATTACCATCTCCAGCATTAGCTAACTTTTTTTCAAAGCTTGATGAAAAGTCATCTAACGACTTCTTGATGTTATCAGTCTTTGAATGAGCCTTTTTCATCAAGTCGTTTGTGCTACTTAAAATTTGCTCCGATCGTTCTGATCGATCCCTCAACGTAGTGTCATTTTCACTTTGTTTCAGGTTATCTTTTAATTTTAACTGCCTTATAACTTTTTCTTTAAAACCATTTTTATCATTTTTCCAAGCCAAAAATAAATTACTGCGAAATTTTTCAATATCATTTTTTTTTAATTTAAAATGATTGCAAAGATTGGAAAAAAGGATTTTATTTTATGCTGGATTATTATTAATAACATCAATGGTTTCAGCATATAATAAAAGAGCTGAACATGTTTTAGTTATATCGAATTTCATTATTATTAACTTAGTTTATTGCATAAAAAATGTCGCTGGCAGTGTCCTAGGGTAAAAGTAAATCGTTAAAATTAGAAAAAATTTAAAACTTATTATTTTTTTTTTCACAAATGAAGTTTTCATTACCTTTTGCTCAGAAAATAACGAAATCATAAGAAAGTGAATCAATAAGATTAATAATACCCTGTGGAAAAGCTCTCATAAATTCTGATAAGATATTGAATATTTTTTATCAGAATCTATGAGCTTCGAAAATATCTATGAGATTTAAAAAAATTCTTATATAAATATTTATGAGAATCTATGAGTTAAAGCTTTTAATGTTTTCCTATCATGATTTCCGTACTGGATTTTTAAAAGAATGAGTAAGATTTTTTAACTTATGAGATTTTATGACTCGAATTCGGCCAACGATTATAAGATTTAATAAGTATTTTCACTTTTATAAGATTGTTACAGTTTATTCTAATGTATTTTCAATAAGAATTGATCAGGTGAATTCCGATGTTATAATCCTTACAAAATCCCAATAAGATTATTTTTTTATCCGAAATTTTTAGAATTTATAAGTTTTAGTAAGAGTTATCCTAGGAGATAATATCTTATTGAATATCATAAAATATTTGTCATATTTTATGAGAAAAATTAATCCTACCAAAAACAGATTCTCTGTATAAAATCGCGCCAAGTACACGTTTAAAATTTTTTACAATTAAAAAAAGATTCTTCTTACAAAAAAAAAATAAATCAAATCGAAAAAATACTAAGTACCTAATATAATTCGAAATCATGGAAAACATTTTCATAGAATTGAAAAAAAAAAATTTCAATGTTTTTGGTGTGCGTTACTAAATTTATTCAAGCAAAATTAATTTCTAGAATTCATTTCGCATATAAATTATTTTCTTATAAAATTGAATGATATTCTTTTTTTTTTTTTTTTTTCAGTTAAAAGGCACACCAAGTACATTGAAATTTTTTTTTTCAATTCTATGAAAATGTTTTCCATGATTTCGAATTACATTAGGTACTTGGTATTTTTTCGATTTGATTTATTTTTTTTTGTAAAAAGAATCTTTTTTTAATTGTAAAAAATTTTAGACGTGTACTTGGCGCGATTTTATACAGAGAATCTGTTTTTGGTAGGATTTATTATTTTCTCAATTTAATATTCACTTTTTATTTTTATCAAAAAGTTTTCATTAAATTTATTCATTTATTTTTATAAATATTTATTATTTATTCAATTTAATAATTATTAATAAATATTAAAAATTAATATTTTAATTTGATGTTCGATTTTAATTTTTATCACAAATTTTTTATTAAATGTTTTACTAAATTTATTTCTTTATTTTGTAAATATTAAATAACCAATAATAAATATTTAACATTAATTCTAATAATCGCATAATATTTAGTATTAATTATATTAAATAATAATATTTTAATTTATATCACTACTGAATATAGGGGAGAGGGGGGCAAAAGGGGGTAGGGTAGGCAAAACGGGGTACCCCCAAAATTTGGTGAAAAAAAAAATTATTTTTTTTTCGTCTAATTACTGTATATCCGATGTATTTGCGCATTTTAAGCCCTACGCATGACACCTGGGACAAAATGGGCCAGCCGAAAAATCGAAAAAATGATTCTTTCAAATTTTTACGTCAAATTAAAAAAAATTTAATATGTTAATTCATTTTTCGACTGATTTTCTATAGTTGGGGCGAGTTGGGCCACTAAAAATATTCGGAAATAATATTTTATTTTTTAATTGAAAGCAATTCAATTAAAAAAAACAAAAAAAAAAATTATCATTTTTTGGAGGGGGGCCTCTGCCTCACAAAAAAATTGTTTTCTGCCTTCGTATCCATCAATGTTGTAAAATGTAATTTTTCTTTATGTATTTTACATAAAAAAAAAATTGAATTTAATGAAATTTGATCAATTTTCAGAATTATTTTTTTTCAATTTTTTTTAAGGGTACCCCATTTTGCCCGCCAAAAATAAAAATTTTATTTTATAACGGCAGCTAAAAATTTTGTCTATTTACCTTGAATGTCATTAAAAACAAAAAGATTCGGTGTATTTTAGTCATCGAAAACTTAGTATTTCCATAGGTACCCCCTTTTGCCCCCCCCCCCTCCCCTAATTTATTAGCACATATAATTCGCTCTTGTATGAAAATAAAACACCCCTTGCGGTTTTAGCGCCACGGTGACTTCACAGTAAAAACACCGTAAGAACACCGTGAAAACGTGGTTGTAATCCAGTAGAATCACGGTATTTTTTGTGCAGTCACGCTACTGTATTTCGACCGCGTTTTCATTGCATTAAAAAAGTGTTTTCACGGTGTTTCGACCGTGAGGTTACAGTAATCTCACGGTGGTTTTACGGTAGCTCCACAGTGGTTTTCAGCGATCTCCACGGTGAGTTTACAATGGCGTTCTGATGGCTTGACAGCTATATAACCGTGAATTCACCGTATTTTCACGGTGAGTTTACAATGGCTTTCCGATGGCTTTACAGTTTTTTAACCGTGAATTCACTGTATTTTCACGGTGAGTTCATCATTCCATGGTGTGTCCATAAATTTTATAGCGAAAAAAAAAAAAAAAAAAAATTCTCTCCGACTTGGAGGATCGATCCCACCGCCTTCGCAGTCAAAGTCCGATCTGCTGTCCACTGTGCCAAATCACAAACTTGAAAGTACAGATTGATTGTATTTATATAAACACAAATGAACTTTAGGAAATTAAAGATATTTAATAAATGATTGATTTTCTGATTTGTATTACATTCAATTATATAATTGTTTATAGGGTAACGAGATCAATAGTGGTATACCCACTAGTAGCGGGGCAATAAATACATTTTTTTGGTAAATTATGTAAATGAGAAGTTGAAATTTTTCAAACTTAACCATACAATATTTTAAATTTAATATCACAGTTTTTTATAATTAAATTCATTATTGAAACATCTAAATGTCCTTAACTATCTCACTAATGGTCTTGTTAGCTTATTTTCAAAAATTTTAAAAAAGTTTGCGTACTTTATAACATTTATGAATGCGGTAAATTGAAAAATTTCATAGACTTTATAAGATTTATGAATCATTGTAAGATCATTTTTTTCGAATAGTTACATTATTTAGTCGTATCTAAAGTAGATTACAAAATATAATGATTCACATACCTGCACAGCATATTTACTCAGAAATCGCTATTAAATAGAATTTGTTAGAACTCAATTATATAAAATTTTGTATTATAGAATAAAAACAAAATTTACTTTGGGACTAGAAGAATTTTTTGACGCAGAAACATTTTGTTTTCGCCTAAAAAAATTTTTTCATGAATTAAGAAAATTCTTTCTCACCCCAAGAAAATTTTTGTTTTCAATTCATTATGCAAAAATTTTTTTAGGGCAAGTCAAAATTTTCTCGGGTTGAGTGCAACTTTTTGGCGCCAAAAAAAATCCTTTTTTCTGTGTACTTATATTGATAAGATAACTTAAAATGATAAGCTTTGTTCATTTTCATAATTGAACAATACACCTTAGAAAAGATAATTATCAAAAATACTGAGAAAATAAGAAAATATGATTGACAGAGATTTGGAACTATAAGAAAAAAATATATCAATGGTGAAGACACCATGAAATCATCGTGAAAACAACGAGGAAATACCGAACTACCACAGTGAAAACGCTGAAAAATCGACGCGAAAATACTTTGAGGCCACCGTGGGACCACCATGAGCTCACCGTGGAAATTACTGCAAACCACTGTGAAGCCACCATGAGAACACTGGAAATTCACCGTCAGAACACTGTGAACTCGCTTTCGAAACACCCTTAAACCACCGTAAAAACACAGTGGGGACACGGTCGGTACATAGTAGCGTGACTGCACAGAAACCACCGTAAATTCACCGTCGAATCTCCACCGCTTCACTGTCAGAACACGGAAGGCGTGTTTTCACGGTAAAAACACCGTGATTCGACCGTGTTTTCACCGTCGCGGTGAAACAGCTAGGGTATGAGAAAACGAAACTTGACGACGAGGATCAGGATACATTATTGGAGGATGAACTACCTTCAGATACAAGTGAATTGTTGGAAAGAACTGAATCGAACTTATCATCGATGACTTTGTCTCAGCCAAGTACTGATGGTCCATCACTTAATTCAGAGGTTGTATGTGATGATGTTGCAGAAGAATGTATTGAAGTTCAAATTAAAAGAACTGTTGCAAGTCACAAATATTGTTGTGTATGTTTTGTTTCAAATCGAAATCTGGTATTTGTTCCTCAAGATGCTCGTATGCAATACTTTATTAAGAAATGAATTTTCATTCCGCCCTGATTCAGAAATCTAATTTGGAATAATTTAAACACGATCCAAAACAATTCAAAGTTGGCAAAATTGACTATATATAGGTATACACTCTAGCATGGATTGAATCATTCCAAATTAGATTTCTGAATCAGGGCGGATGGAAAACGAAGTTGTTGCGATCATTATATAAAAAAACGCTTTTATAATAAATCTCGGCTGTTGAATGTGACTCTACACTGATTGATAAAATGGATGATTTTCGTATACCTATGAACAACTTTACATATTTACTGGATTAAGACGCGAAAACAAAATCGAGTTGCGAAATTTATTAACTATGAGAAATGCAGATTCTCGTACGGTCATTCAAGCTCTTCTCGTAATTTTATTTAAGCTACATACTGGTAACTTAAACAGATTGATATCAGCGACTTTGCAATCGGAGAATGAACAGTTAGTTTCAAAATATTGTGACCAAGTAATACAACCATTTGAGAAGAATGTTTTACCTCGGTATTTTAGTTTTCGATCTGTCCCTAGCAGTTTCGATGTCACTGCGGAATCGTCATTAATTCACGTTATATGAAACATGAATTAATCGCTACCGATGCGTCAATAATAAGTGATTTCACCGTCATTGGTAGGTGAAGTTGTGAAAGATAACAATAATACATTCACCTATAATATTTGGTTATTATGTTACGTCCCAGCCTGTACGTCAGATGACGTGGGCATTTACTTCTCTAATTACCGACCTGAAATCTAACTAATTATATCGAATATCGATAACCAAGTAATTTCAATAGTATTTAATTAATTATATAAAATAATATAATATAATAATAGAATAATATTATTCAAGTTATTCGAACGTTAAGGATATGAGTAATAATTGATAAAGTTATTTTTCTATATTTTATCAAATATAAATAAGCGCTGACGCCTCGAGTAAATCCTCGAGACGTGCAGCTGCACAAACATCTATTTTGTTCTAAGATAACTTTTGTTCATAGATAAGTGACTCATTTGTTAATAACAAAAACGGAGAAAGCGTGAGAACGGAGAATGGATCATTCGAGAATATTGCTTATCACAATCCACCCCTCTACATCGAACGATGCGCGGGCCTGATGCCCAAGCGCCTCGTATCGATAAGAGACTTCTCTAGTTTTTCTCGATCAAGAGAAGTCGGTCTGAAATATAGAATCATTGAGAGCAGTCAGGCTCAACTTTAAATACTCAACTTCGTTCTCACCCTCTCGAAGTTATTGTTAAGACACATTAACAATTTATAAATTAATTCAACTGTATATTTTCACATCACTCAAAATTATATCCTTATAATTGAATAAATCGGATTTAGATATATAAAATAATATATATAATCACACAACTAGTTTATTGCAACCACCAAATGGTGGCTGTTCAACCCATACTTAATTATTATTTATAATTATATGTAAGTTTTCATTACGTCCAATTTAAATCGACCGCTCAACTACGCCAGCGCCAAAACATCAACCAGGACGTAACAACTTATATATAATTAAAATTGGTGGCAGCGACGGATTCGAACAGCCCCCGAATAGACTGGTCAAATCGCAAAAATCCGAAAATTTTTTTTTCTCACAAGAAAATTGACATCAAGTTATCAAAGTGAAATTATATCGACGTGAAAGAAAAAAAAGTAAAATTGTGAAACAAAAGTGAAAAATTAAGTGAGAATTGAAGTGAGTAAAATAAATAATAAAAAAAAAATTCCAATAAATGAAATTAAAAATTCGTAAATAATTAAAATAAAATCATAAAGAAAAAAATTAAATTAATAATATCGAACATTTGAATTAAAAATTCGGAAATTTTTTTTAATATCCAAGAATCGAAATTTAATTTTATTTCGCTCTCATAAAATAATAAATAAATAAAAAATATATATATATTCATAAAAGTCAGACATATCAAGAAAAAAAAAGTAAAAATTTTGTGAATAAAAAAATAAAAATCATAATAAAATTCAAGTGAGTGAAGTTAATGAAGAATCAAAAAAATTTTTTAAACAAATCAAATCTACCAACATCATTTACGACGCCCGACGGACGCAGTTCAACATCATTAAGTGCTGAGATATCTACATCGTGCATACCTGCTGACCTTCACCATCAACCTTCCGACGGCAACGTAGATCTTCGCATCGACCATAACTTATTTTTTACAATCTTCTAAGTAGTAAGTCGATTTATCGATATCATTCAATTTTGTAATTTTTTTTGCGTTATATAAATTTAAAAATATAAATTCATAAAAATGTCTCAATTAGAACTTATGGAAACTTCTCTCGCTGAAGCAAAAGATACAATAGAAACATTAGTAAATGAAATTCAAAAATTAAGATCAGATCATGAACGAGTAAAAAATACTTTTAATGAACAATTTGAAACCGAACTAGCGCAACGCGTAAGAGAGGAAATGAGTAAATTAAACACCACAAATTTAAATTCACAATTTACACCAAATCCTAACAGAACTCCAAATAATGGTAATACTAATAAAATTGATTATAAAGACTTTCTAAAAACCATCCCAGACTTTGACGGTACAAAAGACGGTTATCCAGTAGAATCATTTACAAAAGCGTGTAGAAATGCAAAAAAAATTTTTAAAGACGATATTGACGAAGAATTTTTAGTAAAATTACTACAGACCAAATGTAAAGGCGAGCCGTTAAAAAGAGTTAGTACTGTAGACCCGACAAGCATCGACGACTTCATTTCATTTTTAAATTTACACTTTAGACAAAGTAAAGAAATCTCACTATGGATGAGAGAATTTGATAAGTTTCAACAAAGCCCACACGAACGCGTTAGGGATTTTAACTATAGAATAAGCCAACATTTGCGACATACATTGTCAGAAATTGAATATACCGACGGGGAAAATAAGACAGAAAAAGCTACGCTAGCTAAAGAAACTGCTATTCGTTCATTTATATCGGGTTTACATCCGAAATTTGCTATTTTTTTACAAGAAGATAAATATTCGGACCTTGACTCCGCGACAAAATCAGCCGAAAAAGTCGAAAAACAGCTACAACAAATGAGAAATGTTGATAACTTTTTCAATGTATATGATTCTCGAACAAAAAGTACAGATTACCACCACGTTTTTACTCCACACACTAAACAAAATTTTCAAAATGATACTGACTTTACTCACAACATTCGTAATACAAATAATTATCATAAAAATCAAAATCAATATCAAAAGAATAATCAAAACTACGTGCAAAAATCGGAACCAAATAGACATCAAAATCAAAGAAATTTTAATCAATTTTGTAATTTTTGCAAAAGAAATAATCATAGTATCGAAGAATGTAGAAATTTAATGCAAAGAAAAAGCACTGAATCTAATCGAGTTATAGATAAAAATATTCTTCAATGTGATTACTGTAAAATGAATGGTCATTTAATGAATAATTGTTGGAAAAAAATTTATAACGAAGGAAAACGCGATGCATTAAATTCAAAACCGAGTACAAGTACGGGAAACGACCAAGCGTTCCCTCGAGACGGCGCTCCGATGGGAAACGTAGCAACTCAGCGCCAAATTTCGAACAAAAATTAAGAATACCAACGCGAACTTATGTCGTAGGTGCTATGCCAATAGACTACAAACCTACGTCTATCATGCTTAAATCTAAAAATATAATATCGAGTTACGGAAAAATATTAATTGATACGGGATGTAGTTTAAATTTAATAAAATACGGCGAAGTAAAATATAAAAATCTAATTGATGATTCTTATTGTTATAAACTAAATGGCGTATCTGAAGCTATAACTTTGGGTAGAATTCAAATACAAATTTTTAATGAAACTACATACTTTCATGTCATCCCAGATGAATTTCCTTTAGATTATAGTGGAATACTCGGTATGGAATTTTTACGCGAACATGGCGGAATAATTAATTTAGTTGAAAATACTATAATTTTTAAACATTTAAATAATTTAGAATTATCATTTACCGAGGGAGAATATTTCGTTTTAAAAGCTCGAACGAAAACAGCAATGTTTGTTCGAGTCGATAGTAAACTTAAAGAGGGTTATACACCTCGTATCGAATTTGAAAACGGTATTTACGCGGGCGAAGCTTTAGTTAGAAATAATAATGGTATCGCTTATTTGTACGCAATAAATACTCTTGATAAGGATGTTAAAGTGAAAGTACCCGTAATTCCTCTGTACCCTTTCGGGACAAGTGAAGATGAGGATACTAGCTTGACGCAAGACGACACAGATAGATACGATAATAGTACTCGGACGCGGGGAAATCGTACTGAAGAAGTGTTAAAACTCTTGCGTTTAGGACATTTGAATGAGGAAGAGCGTAAAACGATAGTTTCTCTTGTAGAAAAATACGCTGACCTGTTCCACATTCCGGGAGAATCATTGCGCGCTACAGAGACAGCGGCACACAGTATACCTACTAACGATGACGTACCGGTAAATACTCGACAGTACAGACATCCACCTGCACAAAAAGACGAAATTCAAAAACAAATTACAGAATTAATGTTGATGGACATAATAGAACCTTCGACCTCCCCCTATAATTCCCCCCTATGGATAGTACCTAAAAAGGCTGATTCAAAAGGCAATAAAAGATGGCGTTTAGTAATTGATTATCGTAAATTAAATGAAAAAAACTATTAAAGACGCATACCCATTACCGTTGATAAATGATATTCTTGATCAACTGGGTGGCGCAATTTATTTTTCAATTTTCGATTTAAAATCTGGATTTCACCAAATTAAAATGCATCCAAAAGATAAACATAAAACAGCATTTACAACTCCTCATGGTCATTATCAGTTTAATAGAATGCCATTTGGACTTAAAAATGCTCCGGCAACGTTCCAAAGGTTAATGGATTTAGTGTTACGCGGGTTACAAGGAGCGGATCTCTTTGTTTACTTAGACGATATAGTCATTTACGCACGTTCTCTAGAAGAACATAACACTAAATTCGAAAAATTAGCCGAACGTTTACGTAGTGCAAATTTAACTCTACAAGCCGATAAATGTGAATTCTTAAAAAAAGAAGTAATTTATTTAGGCCATCTTATATCTGCCGACGGTGTCAAGCCTGATCCCGATAAAATCAAAGCGATCAAATGTTTCAAAACACCCGCAAATACAACACAAGTGAGAGAATTTCTTGGACTTGCTGGTTATTATCGGCGATTTATCAAGGATTTCGCAAAAATCGCTAAGTGCCTATCTGACCTTACAAGTAAAAACACAAGATTTACATGGACGCCTGAACATCAGGTAGCTTTTGAAACCTTGCGGGACAAACTATGTACAGCTCCGATATTGCAATATCCCGATTTTTCGAAACCGTTTATTTTAACGACCGATGCATCTAACTATGCAGTTGGAGCAATCCTCTCACAAGGCAAAATTGGCGAAGATACAATTGTTGCAGCAGCCTCTCGTGTACTTAATAAACACGAAAAAAATTACTCGACCACCGAAAAAGAAATGGTCGCAGCTTTATTCGGTATGAAAACATTTAGACCATATCTCTATGGCAGAGAGTTTACTCTTGTCACCGATCACAGACCGCTTGTTTGGGTAAATAATATGAATGACCCAACATCGCGTGTAATGAGATGGAGAGAACGGCTTAAAGAGTTCGAATATACCGTGTTATATAAAGCGGGTAAAATAAACACAAACGCGGATGCTTTATCGCGTAACCCGGTAACTGAAAATCGTGAAGCTTACCCAATTAAAATTAAATGGCGACCTGGAAAACCCGGAATCGCTAGGTTAAGGACTTCAGATCCTTCAGACGATGGTAAAGTCTTTAAAAAGAAACCTAAATACAAAACTAATTCAGAGTCAATTAGCTCGAATAATGATAAAAATAAATTATCTACAAACTTTAACAAAAATAATATTTCAAGTTCAGAGGAAATTACTCCAAGTAATAAAATAAATTCGGTAATTCAAATTCTCGAGCCAAAAACTCGAGCGGTCGATAATGAAAATTCGGTCGAAAAAAGTAAAGTAAAAGAGTCAAGAACTCAAATGGTTGGGCCCATCGATAAATTAACTACGGACCCAACAGTCAAAAATACTAGCGACGGCAATAGGATTAGCTACCCTATCGATCGGCGATTAGTTGGCAAAAATAAAGAAAACGGATATATCGGTGAAAATAAAAATTTAAAAAATAAAAAATCTAACGTTAGACGGTATAATCCATATAAAAAAATTTCAAAAACCGAATCAAAAATAAATAATAAAAAAGATAAAAATGATAAAGTAAATAAAAACTTTAAAAATTATAATACTCGAAACCCTTCGAATAAAAATTCCGAGCTTGAAAGTGAAAATCAAAATAAAAAAAGAAACTAATAAAGTAAAAACTAATGAAAATTTAAAAAGTTATAAAAGAAAACCTTCCGAAAATTTTGAATCGAATAAGTCTATTGTACTTCCTGATTATTCTGACGGATCATCGTCATCAGGAGAAATTTATGATGCTGTAGCTCTAAGAAAAAAACTCATTAAAAATAACCCTTCGTATTTAAGTGACGAATCTGATATGACGGACTTCGGTTTGTCTTATATATCTAATAATTCTATAAACTCTCCAAAACATAAGAAACCTCATAATTTATCAGCGTCATCTCAATCCTCACATTCATATATACCTGAAAGTTCTAAAATCACTGATCCTTCATTACCATTATTAACAGACGTACAGACGCCAATTATACCTTCAATCTCAAATTTAAAACCACAGACAAATATTGAAAATACAGAAATCGATAAAAATAAATCAATACTTTCTCGAATTAAAAGATCACATAAAATAGCAGAATTTACACCTTCTCCAGCAGTTCGTACACGCAGGAAAATAGATAAAACTAATTACAAGACGAAAAAAATTATTACTCTAGACACCTCAGATGACGAATCAAATACAGACGAGACAGAAATAATAAAATCAAAAATATATTCCAGTAACTCAAACGACATTGACACTGAATCGCCAATAGAAACTATTCCTATTACTCCAAGAACACCTACACGAAATGTCACAAAAAGTCCAATTAAATTATGCCCGATTTCCATACGGAGTCCTATAAGAAAAATTAATAATTCTAAAAATATGGGAGGCGCGATTTCATGGTCATCAGAAGAAGGTGGTGACCACCCAAAAATTTTAAATGTAGAAGCTTTAGTTCATGCCGATCCTTATAACGAATCCAATATTCATGTAAATATGGAAATTGATAAAACTACTTTTAATGACTCACTCGCACGACCGATGGACATACAGACGTCATCCGATGATAACGTAATACCGCCGACTATTGTAAACACTGATAGGAATAAAACTAATGTAGAAAATGTAAAAATAAAAAATAATCCTAAAACAAATAATGACGAACCACGACAACAAAGTCCTAGTAAAGCCATAGAAAAACATCGTGTAGTAACAAATAGTCAAACGATAAATAATCCCCCTAATAGCGAACCGCAGCTACGCAGGTCAAAAAGACAGCGTAAGCCCAAAACGTGTTCGTGTTGCACGGACAATGATAAACATACACATACACAAAAATACATTCCATACAAAATACAAAAACTTTCAGAAAATTTTAAGATAAAAACAAAAAAACCTAAAAATAATAAAAATAATTTTCTACCACAATTGCCGAAAATAATGGTTACCCTCGAAGCAATTAATCGCCAACAAAATGCAAATGATAAACTTCCAAACAATAATTTAAGTATAATAAATGAAAATGTAGAACCGATCAATTTTCAAAATTCTTTTCCTGATAGAGAACCACAAAACCCTGAGCATATAAATTCACCCGTGGATCAAAATTTGAGTTCAGTCGAACGAATAAATTCATTCAATGACCAAAATTTCGATCAACGAGAACAAATAAATTCATTTAATGACGGAAACTTTGATCAAATCGAACAAATACATTCATTTAATGATGATAACCCGGATCAAATCGAACAAATAAATTCATCTAATAATATAACAAATTTTCAATAAAATTTAACAGAATTAAATTCAGATAGTAATCAAGAACAATTAGACAATGTAATTATCGTAGAAAATAATAATCCAGATAATGAACAAATAGATTCTGACGATGATTCATCCGTACTTTCAGTAATGTCGAACGATTTTAGTAATGATAATATAATAGAGACGAGAGATAATTTAGAAATGCAAAAAAATAGTTATTTATGTTTTATTAATGCAGATAGTACTGTCCCAAGTGAAATGGGAAAACAATTATTAGAATCAGGGTATTTAAAATTGAGTCCATTAGCTAGTTATAAAGTAGGGCAGGTAATTAAAATGGGAACATCGAAAAGAAAAGTACTTGCGTTAGTTACTCAAAACACCAGTACAGATGCACCCACCGAAAAAGATTATTGTAAAGCTTTTAAAAATTTAAAATTATACATGGAAAAAACAAAATTAAAATCGATTAGTATTTCTCAAGGTCGAAGTAATTTATCCAAAACTGTATGGTCAAAAATTAAAAATATTATAGCTAAAACATTTAAAGGAACCGATATTAAAATAATTATTTGTAGAGATCTGATAATAATACCTCCAGTAGAAGAGAGACAAAAGATAATAGCTGAAAATCATGAGACCCCAATGGCAGGTCATAAAGGTGTAACTAAAACTTACAACAGAATTAGACAAAGATATTTTTGGGATAATATTAAAAAACATGTCGAAGATTTTGTTAGAAAATGTATTAGTTGTCAGAAAAAGAAATTAGTAAGAATAAAAACAAAACAACCGATGGTAATAACAGATACATCCGCAGAAATTTGGGATAAATTAGCATTAGATATAGTAGTACCTAATAAAACTTCAGCAAACGGTTATTCATATATTTTAACGATGCAAGACGATCTTTCAAAATATTGTTTTGCAATACCGCTAGTATCTATGACAGCCAAAGACATTGCTATAGCATTAGTCGAGAATTTCATATTAAAACACGGTTGCCCAAAAGTAATTTTAACAGACCAAGGTCAAGCATTTATAGGTAAAGTTATGGGTTGTGTAGCTAACATTTTCAAAATGAAACAAATAAAAACGACAGCTTTTCACCCGCAATCTAATGGTTCATTAGAAAGAAGTCATCAAGTCTTAACAGATTATATCAAACACTTTACAAATAAAAATGATTGGGATAAATGGTTGCCTCATGCAACTTTTGCTTATAATACAAGTGTACACGAAGGTACAAAGTTTACCCCATATAGATTAGTTTTTGGTAAAGAAGCGCGATTACCATCAGAATTTTCATACTTAGACGATATCCCTACATACGCAGATTACGTTAAAGAACTCGCAATTCGATTGTTAGAATCAAGAAAAGAAGCAAGAGAAAATTTAGAAAATTCAAAACTAAAATCTAAAGTACGATACGATAAAAAAATTAATCCTGTAAAGTTTAAAATAGGTCAAAATATATTTTTGGTAAAAAATCAGAGAGATGGTAAATTTGATGACAATTATTTAGGTCCCTATAAAATTACTGAAATTTTCCCAGATAAAAACGATATAGAAATTGAATATAAACCTGGAAAAAGAAAACTTATCCATTGTGACAGAGCTAAAATAGCTTATAAGTAGTTTAAGTTCTTCTCTCTCAACTAAAATAGACAACATCAAATAATTCATGATCTGATTTAATTTAATGTAAGAAATATAAGAAATGTAAGAATAACGACGTATAATTAAGAAAAATTAAATTTTATTTCTAAATAATTTCGAAAGATTGGAAACATAGACATAATTAAAGATAAATAATTAGTAAAGATAAGAAAAAAAAATAATAAAGAAAACAAATTAAATGATGCTAAAAATCAAATATTCTGGAAATAGTATAGTAATAATTTTTAATATAATGCAAAATAGACAATAAACGATAGTAAAAATAAAATAATAATACCCAGATTTTTTTTTTTTAAGATAAAATATTTAAAATATAAGAAGAATAGAAAAGAAAAGGAAAAGTAAAATAATTGAGAAGATAGTTAAACAGAATATATCACATAGATATACTAAAGAAAAATAAATAAATAAATGAATAAAAAAAAAATTACTATAATAAATTAAAAATAGACAAATAAAATAATAGAAATTTTTTTTTCTTACTCATACGCATAACTGAAAACGACAGTTATTTAATAATTTAGTTAAATTTAATAAAAAACAAAAAAGAAAGAAAAAAAAAAAAGGGAAAAAAAAATATATATATATAATACAAATTTTTTTTATATAATAATAATCTTAAGAAATAAAAGAAATACAACTTTTTTTTTGCCTATGTAACCATTATAGTGAATAAGACATTTATATTATATAGTATTGCATGAATAAATTGATATGTAAACATAATCTCCAATGATTTAAGAAAAAAATAGAAAATGAACAAAAAAAAAAAAAAAAAAAAAAAAAAAATATCATATTAAAGAAATTAAACGTGTACAGATTTCACGTCGGTAAAATAAATTTTTTTTAATACTTAGTATCTTTCACAGATAAGGCCCGAACGAGCGAGGGCGCTCGTCTAACGGGTGGGAGCGTGTTACGTCCCAGCCTGTACGTCAGATGACGTGGGCATTTACTTCTCTAATTACCGACCTGAAATCTAACTAATTATATCGAATATCGATAACCAAGTAATTTCAATAGTATTTAATTAATTATATAAAATAATATAATATAATAATAGAATAATATTATTCAAGTTATTCGAACGTTAAGGATATGAGTAATAATTGATAAAGTTATTTTTCTATATTTTATCAAATATAAATAAGCGCTGACGCCTCGAGTAAATCCTCGAGACGTGCAGCTGCACAAACATCTATTTTGTTCTAAGATAACTTTTGTTCATAGATAAGTGACTCATTTGTTAATAACAAAAACGGAGAAAGCGTGAGAACGGAGAATGGATCATTCGAGAATATTGCTTATCACAATCCACCCCTCTACATCGAACGATGCGCGGGCCTGATGCCCAAACGCCTCGTATCGATAAGAGACTTCTCTAGTTTTTCTCGATCAAGAGAAGTCGGTCTGAAATATAGAATCATTGAGAGCAGTCAGGCTCAACTTTAAATACTCAACTTCGTTCTCACCCTCTCGAAGTTATTGTTAAGACACATTAACAATTTATAAATTAATTCAACTGTATATTTTCACATCACTCAAAATTATATCCTTATAATTGAATAAATCGGATTTAGATATATAAAATAATATATATAATCACACAACTAGTTTATTGCAACCACCAAATGGTGGCTGTTCAACCCATACTTAATTATTATTTATAATTATATGTAAGTTTTCATTACGTCCAATTTAAATCGACCGCTCAACTACGCCAGCGCCAAAACATCAACCAGGACGTAACAATTATGCCACACAAATACGTGTATTTGATGGCCAAGTCACGAAAAAATTCGCTGGACATATCGGTTCAATCACTGTTAATTTACCGACTGCAGATGCAAGCAATACCGTCTTGTGTAAGTTAGTTTACAGTGTATTGGCCGACACTTCACCTTTAATTTACTTACTAAGAACTAGCATATCACGGTAATTGTGCTATTTTATCACGATTGATCACTTATAAATACTGCGTAATAAACATAATTATAAAAATCAGTAGTCTTTAAATTTTTAATAATTTATTAATATTAGTTTTAAGACATTGTCGAATATGATTCTATACGATTTTAAATCATTTTATAAAATAAAACTTCGACCGGTAGCTTACCAACATTTCACGCGTAAGAAACCATTGCCTTATCGACACTTCACCATTGATTCACGGACACTCAACTTACAAACGACCTTAAATTGACCGTCGAAATACCAAGTTTTGATAAACAAATAACTATTTATATACCATTGAAATACTTTTTTTTGTCGGTTAATTTCACCCTAAATCACGGCTAGTAACCAAATAAAAGACAATCAAAAGCGCATATTACCTGAGTTTTTCGAAAGTCGTAGCACGATAAAGCTACCAAACAAAAACCTAGAAAGCATGATTTCTTTACTCTAAAGTAATCGTCGATTGACCATCGAATCATTTGGTATAGACAATGTACTCACCGTCTTAAGCTTTCACAACTTCTCTTATTTTCCAATATCGAATGACGGTGATTTGATAGTTAGTAGACTTTCTATCATCGATAAAGTAAACTCACGGTTACTTCACTATCGTTTCACTATACCTTGACGGCGATCACGAATCCGCTAGGGGTGTCTCGAGATGATTTCATTCAAAATAATTCATCACCACTTTTAAAAAGTTTGTTTGCTGATTGCAGTGATAAGCTTTTCTTAATTTGCGATGGAACGTATGCTCGTCGCCAAAAGAGCTTGAATAACACATATCAAATAAAGTCTTACTCTGGACAGAAGAAAGTACCGTTATGGAAGCCATTTACTATTTGTACGACAAATGGATACATAGTAGATACGGTAGGGCCTTATCATGCCAACATGAATGACGCTACTATAATAAAAGACATTATCTATACTCCTGACGGTATTTGCAATCTACTGGAACCTGGTGATATTTTTGTTGTTGATCGAGGATTTCGTGACGTTCAGGCGCACTTGGAAGAAAAAGGTTATCAAGTGTTATTGATGCCGGCATTGAAAGGCAAACGAAATCGTTCAACAACTGCTGAATCTAATGTGTCAAGATATGTCACAAAGATTCGTTGGGCAGTCGAAGCAGTACACGGAATGCTAGAACGAAAATATCATCTACTTAACCAAAAATTCGACAATAAAATGATACCCAGAGTTGGTAGTTTTTATAGAATTGCATCAGTTCTTCACAATCAGTACAACAAACGTCTAACTTCTGATGCAGAGTATTCAGATAAAATTTTTGAAATGATAAAATCTCGGAATAATACTGATAATACATTAGCTGAAGAAGAAGAAAAAAATGGTAGGCAGAAATAAAAATTTCCATTTGAAACAATTCTGTCTAATGATTTGACAGATTTTCTAGAAATGACCGAAAAAGGCTTGAAGCTTTTATTTACGGGTTCCTATCAATATAAACAAGCAATATCATATTTAGCAGAGACGATGGATGAATCAGATACTATGACTATTCAGTTTGTCAGAGATAAAACCAATATAATGAAAGTTCAAGTACAATCTCGCTATATTGTCAGAAAAGTTTAGAGATGTTTTATTGAATATAAACCATATACAATTGGATAAAGTGAAATTTCAAGATATAGCTGCGAATGTGCTAATGAACTGAGGACAATTGGTTGCTGTTCACACGAAGCTGCAATAATTTTTTATCTGGCGCACGGACGATATTTGGCTAAAATCCCCAGACCAGCAGCAATACTTAATCCCTGATTAAAAAAATGTATTTGACAGGATTAAAATGTTAATACTTTCAAATCCTGCTGAATACTGTAAGTCCTGTATCAAAATTCGCGGTTAATCATATTAAATACTTTTTAATACTAAAATGTTCGAGAGGAGTAGTAGGATATAAAAGGATTCAACCAGCATTTAAAATTTTTAATTCTATTGAATACTTTTTAATCCTGAAATAATATTTTCTTTTTATTATCTTATTAGAAAATAAGAGGATTTAACCAGTATTGAAAATTTTCATTTCTATTGAATACTTTTTAATCCTAAAATAATGTTTTCATTTCATTATTATTTTAGGATATAAAAGGATTCGACTAGCATTTAAAATATCTGATTCTATTGAATACTTTGTAATTCTGAAATAATATTTTCTTTTTATTAATTTTTTACGATATAAACGGATTCGATTAGCATTTGAAATTTTTGTGTCTGTTGAATACTCCCTGTGGAAAAATCCTGATAGATCCAAATAAAATACGATGTTTGATTGGAAGTTATGATAAACTATTGTGTTTTTGAAACAGCAATTCCGGAAACTTACAGATGAACGAAAAAAATCATAGACTTATCGGATTCAATCTGGTACAGGAACGACGAATTGGAGTGTATCAGTATTTCCAATTAACAATGATCCAGAATTGCGATACTAAAGTTTACTGATAGAGTTAATGAGGTTGTATCAGTAAATTACACATATTTGTTGTATACTTTTCTATGGGATTTTGATGAGAAAAATGGATAAAAAAGCAAAATAAAGTACTGAGAGTTTCGACTTATTGTTTTGATGGGAGATTACTGATAAGTTCATAAGGTTTTTTATGAAAATTTATGAGAAATATGCACTATGTACTGTTCAGTATTTTTCCATTCTGACATATCAAACTCTATCGGATAATTCGAATCAGAAGACGATCAGATTGTATGAGGTCGATCGAAATACAGATTGTTCTTTCGCGTGCTGTTTAAAAACAGATATTGCAGATAAAGTTAATCGTTTTTTAATATATATATATATATATATATATATATATATATTTCATTGAATAAAAAATAACGCATCTTATAAGAATCTATGAGAACGTATTAGCAATATCAGGTTAGTCTTTTAATGTACTATTTTATTTTAATATTACATTAGAGTTTTTTAGGCATTGATAGCAGAAAACGATCAGATTAAAAGAGCTTTCCATTGTATCCAAATACAATATTTATATCTACGTACTGTTTATAAACAGTAATTACGGATTATATTGATCTTTTTTTAATGTTTATTTATATGTATTTTCCTAAACCAAAAATAATACGGCTTATAAAAATCTATGAGAAAATATCAGCAATATCTGTATAGCATTTTAATGCATTATTCCATTTCAGTATTACAGTAAAGTTTATCAGGTAATCCAAATAAGAGAACGATCAAATCATATGCGGTTGATCCTAATACATTTTCTTCAGTAACATACTGTGTGAAAACAGTATTTGCGAATATATTTTATCTTTTGTATAGTTATTTAATGTATTTCACGAAATAAAATATTAATATATGATAAGAATCTATAAGCATATATTATCAATGTTATAAAAGTCTTTAAATGTACTATTTCATCTTGACGTTGCATCTAAATTTACCAGATATTCCAAATTATAAAATGATCAGATGGTATGGTGTTGATCACAATACATCTTCTTCATTCACGTACTACTCAGAAACAATAATTGAGAATAAATTTGATCTTTTTTTAACAATTACTTATATGTACCATACTAAAACCAAAAAACTAAAACTTTAAAGTCTATAATAATTTATTTATTTATTATTAGTATCTTTAGTTAACAGTTATCAACATCATTAGCAGTAAAATTTATTAGCAATAATTGTACTCGGTTATGTTACTTAACTATATTTATTATTTAAAAAATTAAGAATAGATAAAAAAAAAGTTTAGTTATTGCCGTGTTTATTGCTACTCGTTTCACTTTCAGAATTCGTACTTTCTTCACCAGAACTGCTACTAGCACTGCTACTGTTACTGGAGCTAGAAACTTCTATCCGTTTCGTGCCTTTTCCCTTTTTCGTTGATCCATTAGCCTCTTTCACTATTTTATCAGGCTTTTCCTCAGTTTCTGTAACATACGAATATTGATGTACTGAAAATAAACTTTGAGGCAAGAAAATGTTTAAATGTAATTTTCATCTAGAAAACTAGTTTTAAACATTTTATATGACTTTTCATTTAATTGTCGATTCTCCTGATTAAGAAAAATTATTTGAAATGATTCAAACAAATTTGAAATGAGTTAAAACAATTCGAGTCGACTAATTTATAGATATACATTTAGCATGGATTAAATCATTTTTCTTAATCATGGGGAATATCAATATACGAATAACATAGATAAATTTAAATAATTCTCACTTTTGGGTAGTATTTTTTTCGGTCGTTCTAAGTCTGAAATTTAATATATTTCAGGAAGCAAAAAATAAACCGTAATTTTACGCATGCAAATAAAGTCCAATTAATACAGAAATATTTAGAACAAACAACTGGGGAAAAATGAAATTTTGTATTGTTCCTTTTAAATTTTAAAGGAATCAAAAATTGAAGGAAATAAAAGACTTTTTCTTATTTTTTATACTGCTTATAGTCACAGATTGTTTAAATAAATGAAAAAAATTGAAAAATTAAAACTCCTCTAAAACTTTGTTACAGATCTAAAAAGTTTTTTCATTTTCAAAATAAATAGACAATATTAAAACTAACTTAAATTATTTCTGCAGATTTTATAGACATCTTTTCAGAATACATTAAAATTAAAATTGATAATTGATTGTTAGCAGACAATAATATAATGAAAAGAAAAACAAACCCACCCAAGCATATAGCTAACAATTTTTCAATGGAATCTAGGAGATTCTATTTATGAAACTGGAGATTCCGATAAATTCCCATCAATCACGACACTTGTTCAAACCAATTTATCATTGCAATTATAAACTCTCTTATTATCTTTTTAATCAATAATTCAATTAGCTCAATCGTAAGTGAAACAAACAATTTAAAAAATCTCTTAAATATCGATACACATTAAAAAATCACTTAGTAATTTTTTATAATGTAAACTGAAATTAAAAATTGGTTTGCAATGTTTAAAGTAAATACTGCAGTGCCTACTGTTTTAAAAACACTGACAAAGTTAAACAATAATTATAAGAAAGTTAAAAATTTCTTATTAATTTACGAAGTTTTTGATTATCAAAGAATGATTATTCTTACAAATTATCAATTATCATATTCAGTTTTTCGAACGACTAAAATTAAAAACAGAAGTTTCCGAAACTAATTAACTTTTTTTATCTTATTTCTTGTAAAATCAATAATTAGGATTAAACAATCAGTACTTACATAGTCTGGTGTAGATGTATTATGGTGGGTTATATTAGGAGAACACAAAACGCACATACATTACTTACATTTGTGTCGATATAGCACGATGAACGGCCAAGAAACAACTGACAAGACAGCGTGACTACCGGCCTAACTTCGGTCGGCTCTAGTTATGTACAGTCGAGTCGCGTTATAAGTCCGCTTAGTGTCTCTCTCATATTAACGTGAGTCTGGTTAAAAGAAAAAGATACTAGCCGGACTTATAACGCGATTCGACTGTATTTACATTGTGTCTGACAAATTCTTTACCCCTACCACCAGCATTGTCTACTACACACAATTTCCAATACAATACATTAACATATATCATACACTATTACAGAATATTTTCCATGAATTATTTTTCAGTATGCAAATACTCAATTTCCTGGTACTTGCCCTGTTTGTGAACGAATACTTTTAAAGATATAATTAAAGTTTTATAATATTAAGAAACCACCAAAATTACATAATTGTTATACTTAAAAGTTGAGAAATAAAATGCTATTTTCTCAGAATAAATTCGAATGACGATTATTAATCTAAGTTATTATCATTTTTTCCAAAATATAAATCAAAACACAAAATTTATTTATGATATCTAGTAACTTAAAAACAAAACGATTTTTTTTTTCAAACAATTTTAGAGTATATCTAATTATTTATTATAGTTATAAGTTATAACACCTAACGTACAAAAAAATAATTAAAATTATAGAGAATGTTGATAACTACTTTAATGGGATTTATTGGATTTTACGATCAAAATAGTAAGTCCGTATACGATCCTTTCAAGCACGAAAATTGGTAATTGTGCTAATAAGGCTTCTTGGATTTTACAGGTAAAACTATCCTGGTTAAGAGCCCAATTGGGATCCAATTAAGTTAAATCGGAATGAATCGAGTTCAATCGAAAAAAGTGCATAAAAATAAAAATATTATTTTCCGATTGAAACCGATTGATTCCCACTAAAATTTGTAATTGGAATGAATTGGTTCCAATCGGTAAATAATATTTTTATTTCGTTAGTTTTTTCCGATTGGAACCGATCCATTTCGATTAAAAATTTTGAACGAGAATCGATTGGTTTTACTCAGAAAATATTATATTTAACGAAAATTTCCGATCAAATCCTATTGGTGAATCGGATTTCTCAACCATGGTGTAAATCCCTATACGATCTACTTAATGATAAGATTTGTAACTTTTTTAATTCAATTTTAATTAGAATTAAAAAAAAAATCTATTTCTATACTTCAATCAGAAAAACTATTGAAATTTTCAGCTCAATTGTAGGGAAATAAAACAAAAAAAAGTTTTTTTAACTAGTGATGCACATTAAAACAAATTCATATCAATTTTCCGTGATAATAGTGTAAATAAGTCAGAAATTATTAGAAAAGTTTCAAACGAAAGAAATTGATTCTTACTACATAGAAAATTTTCTTACCAACTTATGAATAATATTGAAATAATGTGTTTATTATAACTATTACAAAAAACAAAAAAAAAAAAAAAAGAAACCTGCAATTGCTTATAGATACAATTACAATTCATTTAATGAAATGTCAGATTCAGTTATTGGAATCTAATGTGTTTTTGAAACAGTATTTTCTTATAAAGATCCACAAAATAATCACATTTATGTATTGTAAATACATTATTATAAACGATAAAGATAGAAAAATTAGATGAGCAATTACTGTTAGCTTCAGATAGGGAAATTGAGTAGATCATCCAGTGTAATATTGACATATTTATTAGCAGAATATCCTGATACATATATGTCTTGTACAACCTAAATGTATGTACAGATAAAAAAATATAGCTTCTAGTAACTGCGTATACTTATAAGATCACTATTTTGATCTGGCTGTATTTAATCCAATAAATAATCTACCTGGGAATCCGAGTAAAATCCAATCAATGAAAAAAAATAAAAGAATCCTCTAGATTACCATATGGAAAACCCGTATAGAATTCAATTTTCGGAATTAACAGATAAGTTACGATAGAATTTCTATCTGAGCATTTTTCGATCCAGATAGACCTATCAGGATTCTTATTGGAATTTAACATTTTCTATCAGATTTTTTCCACAGGGCTTTTACATTCGGAATAATGTTTTCATTTCATTATCATTTTAGGATATAAAAGGATTCGACTAGCATTTAAAATATCTGATTCTATTGAATACTTTTTAATCCTTAAATAATAATTTTACTTCATTATCTTTTTAGGATATAAAAGGATTTAACCAGTATTTAAAATTTTTATTTCTGTTGAATACTTTTTAATCCTAAAATAATATTTTCATTTCATTGTCACGATTGGAGATCGTGATGGGCGTAGGTACGAGATTTCGTATAAAAGTACTGAATAAAAGGGTACTTACATTGATCAAGGACCGATCCTATGATCTGGGCTCACGTGACCAAATGCTCAGTTTATTCTATTATATATTTAAATCGCGCCTACACAATATTGTTGAAGACAATATTGATAATAACCCAGAATGATTCCAACTTATGATGTGACTGTTTATTTTTCACAATCAAACGTCGAGCGGTAAACGTAAGATTGTGTACCCCCTACTGTTAACTATCGGTCTGAGCGGCTAGACAGGTAGAAAAATAAGGGATAAAGGAAGGTGGGCTGCCGAAAAGCCTCGTGAAGCTAGTATCTCATTGTTAAAGTAAAATTGTCTGAGAAATAATGTTTTCAATTGTTTTATGTTGACGAGTATTTATTTATTGAGGACTAAATATTCTCAAAATACAAAAGAGTTACAAATGGCAATATTTAAAATAGTAAATATAAAAGTAAATGTTTCATGCATATGTTTTACAAATATTTCAAAGTAAATTTAGAAAATACCAGATAATGGTTACAATGTTTAAAACTTACCCTAAACAGGTTTTGGTGAGGTGTCAGGACTGTCAGCAGTAATACAGGACACTTATTCACAACGCGTTCTCGCGGTTAATTAATATGATTCTAATTTATCGTTTTATTTATTTATTTAGTATGCTTTGTTGTATTGATTTAAATGTTTATGCGTTTGCAAATCTTCGTATATTAAAATAAAATGAATGTCGTCGCGTCTTCGCGGTAAAATAAAATATAAATTTGTTTATAAAATCTTCGCGTATTCTCACGGTAAAATAGTTTCAAAATATTCAAATTCTTCGCTTTTTAGCGGTAAAATATTATTCGAAATCTTCGCGTATGTTCGCGGTAAAATATTATTCAAATCTTCGCATTTATCGCGGTAAAATATTTTTTGATTCTTCACGTTTCTTGTGGTATAATTCAATATTAAAATAAAATGAAATTAAATGGATTAAAAATAAAAGGAAGATAATCAATGCTGTACCGGTGTTAAACGGTTGATATTAGTTCACGACTTACAACGATCAAGGACCAATCTTACGATCTGGGCTCACGTGATCGGATGCTATACGCTAATATCGCGTTGATTATGCTTCTGAAGCTAGTAGAAAATAATATGCCGATTATACGAGTGCTTACGACGATCAAGGACCGATCCAATGACCTGGGCTCACGTGACCGAATGCTCAATCGGGATATCAATCCTCTAGCCACGAACACCGTCAAGTGTCCGGAGTTCAGTATGGTTCAGAGTTTGATTCCCAAAAGAACTGATGAGCTAAAGTCCATGGTCTTTTTATATGGCCTTCACATATAAAAAGTGGTGGTAACTTGTTTCCCAAACGAGAAGACTCGGACTCGCCCGAAAGTTCTAGGCCCATGCACACGTGTGATGCCTGGGAAATAGATTTTGACTATTAAGTGGGCCGATGACCTGGCGCCACTCTGCCGTCAAGGAAGCCATAAATTTGGTGGTTTCCATTAGCTTTTTTTAATTTCCAAGAATCACATGCAGGTGCACACGAGTTGGGTGGTCTATAGTTTTAAGACGGAAAATCAAAGAAAAGATTACCGTTCTATGCTTAGATTATTAAATGGGAACAGATACATAAATTTTAAAAGTACGTTAAGTAAAAATGACGAAATCTATAGAGCAAGAGAAATCTATAATACACGTGGTCCATTAGTACAATATGACTTAATTGTAAAGCGTTGACAACGCTCAGGTAGGTATGTTTGTCCGGTACGACTGCTGGCATCAATAAGTCGGCGTTATACATAAAAAGGTTTACGTACAAGAGGTCTTAGTGTGTACTTATTTCGGGAGGAAAAAAAAATAAAATTTTTGAAAGTAGCAGACGTGACATCATTATCATTTTAGGATATAAAAGGATTCGACTAGCTTTTAAAATATCTGATTCTACTGAATACTTTTCAATCCTAATATAATAATTTTACTTCATTATTTTTTTAGGATATAAAAGGATTTAACCAGTATTTAAAATTTTTATTTCTGTTGAATACCTTATAATCCTGAAATAATATTTTCATTTCATTATCTTTTTAGGATATAAAAGGATTTGAATCGTATCCAAATTTTTTAATTCGGTAGAATACTTTTTGATCTTAAAATAATTTCTAAAGTCTATCATTTTTTGGGGACATTGAAGAATTAAACTAGAATTCAAATGTTTTATTCTGCTAAATACTATTTAATTGTAAAATATCGTCACCATTTAATTATTTTTATAGGATATAAAATGAATCTATTATGCTTGAAAATTTTTAATTCTGTTGAATTCTTACGAATCTTGAAATAATGTCTAAATTTGATTTATTTTTCGGTAATTGTATAATGATTTGAATAGACAATTGCTAATTTTGTTGGTTACTTTTACAGCCTAAAATAATTTTTAAATTTAATTATTTTTTCCAATTATAAAAGAATTTAACTGCACAGGAAGAAATAAAACTTTGACTCAAAAGTAAATTTTTTCTAGCCAAGAAAATCTTAAGGAAGACTTAAAATTTCTTGAACAAACCCGGGAAAAAATTTTTTCATGAAATTTTATAAAAATTTATAAAATTTCACTAATAAAATTTCATGAAATTTTATGCTGAAAATGGCCTGATGAAATTTCATCAAAATTCATGAAATTTTATCAAAATTTGTAAAAATTCATAAAGTTTTATAAAATTTTATGCTGAAAATGGCCTGATAAAATTTTATGAAAATTGATAAAATTTTACGAAATTTCATAAAATTCTACAGTCACCATTAATTTTTCGAAAAAAATATTAGATTTTGAAAAAAAAATTGCAATTAGATCTTACACATTGAACTAATGGATGGAAGCATTACTGAGACAGACTAATTATATTTTTTATTGACGAAAAAATCCTGGTGACTGCTGGGCTCGAACCTACGTCCTTTCGATTTGAAGTCCTTGCTGCTATCCACTGCGCCAAGCCACGTACGTGATCGCGAATGACTAGATAGTATATTTATCGAGATATGGAGTTTTAAACTTTCATACGAAATTTGATTTAATTTTATAAAATTTTATGAAATTTTATATAATTTTGGAGGAATTGATAATTTCACACTGAAAAAAAAAAACTTTTCCCAAGTATAAATACTTTATTTAAAATAATATTTACTCGGTACTATACAACCAAATAATATTCTTAATCATAGTAAATATGTACTTCAACCGAGTAATATTTTCTTGATTTAAGAATTTCGATACTTATTTTAAGAAAATATACTTGATTGGAGTACATTTTTACTAAGATTAAACAAATATTTACTCGGTATCATACAACCATTTATATACTTGAAAAAAGTTTTTTTTTTCTCAGTGCATAATGAGGTATATAACATACCGCGTTACAGATGCCATAAGGGCGTATAAATTTTTTTTTTTTTCAGGAATTGACGTAATTATATTTTATAAGTATAACAGACAAAAAAATTTGTTTACAAAAATCAAATTTTTTTATACGCCTTTATGGCTCCCGGCGTTTGAACGGGAGCCATGAGGGCGTATAAAAAAGATTATTTTTCGGAAATCGACGTAATTATGTTCTAAAAGTCAATGCTAACAAAAAAATATTTTTTTAACATTTCGTTTTTTTTTTATACTTGAAAAAATTTTTTTTTTTTTTTTTTTTTTTTTTCAAAATTAAAATTTTTATTCAACGAGCGAAAAACATTTTTTTAAGTTCGAACGTTTTTTTATCATTCTTATACTTTTAGATCACAATTAAATGGTTCCGGACACTAAATTTTTTTCGTCTCTATTATACTTATAGAACATAATTACGTCAATTTCCGAAAAAAAATTTTTATATGCCCTTATGGCTTATCTGCGGTATATTTTGCAGGTAATAAGTCTTTATGGCATCTGTAACGCGATATAATAACACGGGAAAGAATATTTTCATAAAATTGTACTATTAAAATTTTATAAAATCTGAAAAAATTTTATAAGAATTTATAAAATTTTAAAAAATCTCATGAAATTGTATATGGAAACCATAAGATGAGTTTCGTAATATTTTATGAAATTTGATAAAATTTTGTAAAATTTCGTGGTTTTATAAAATTTCATAAAATTTTGTAAAAAGAGACAAAATTTCAGAAAAATTCATAAAGTTTTACATAATTGTTATCAAGATTCCGAAGAGTTATTGGTATGCTTTCATAAATTTTTTTAAAATTTTATGAAATCTTATAAAATTGTATGAAATTTTATAAAATTTCATAAAATTATATAAAATATCATAAAAATTTTACGTATTTACTACCAAAATCGGAAGAGGTATTGAAAAAAAATTTTTTTTTTAATTTCTAAAATTTCTTGAAATTACATGAAATTATGTAGTTTTATTGAACTGTGAAATTGTAAAAATATTTTTAAAAATTAATTAGAAACCAAGAGATAATTTTCATAAAATTTTACATAATTTAATGTAATTTCATGAAATTTTTTAACATTTCGTGTAAGGCCAAAACTTCAATTATGTAAAATTACACGAAGTTTTATAATATTTCATAACACTTCATAGAATTTCATCAAATTTTACAAAAATATATAAAATTTTATACTACTAGGTCCTTGGAATCTTCATAACAATTTTGTAAAATTTTATAAATATTAATGAAGTTTTATAAATTTTAATTAAATTTTATAAAACTTTATGAAGTTTTACAAAAATTTATGAAATTATGCAAAACTTTACGAAATTTTACAAAAACGAAGTTTCAGCCTTTCACGAAATTTCACAAAATTTTATGGAATTTCACAAAATTTTATGAAATTTCACAAAATTATATGAAATGTTGCAAAATTCTATGTAATTTAATAGAATTATCTCATGGTTTCTGATAAAATTTCATAAGTTCTTTTCAAATTTTATAAACTTTTATAAAATTTTGTAAAACTTTGTAAAATTTCACAAAAATATATAAAATTTCATACCAATAATTTCTTGAGACCTCAATAACATTTATAAAAACTATATAAATTTTCATCAAATTATACAGAATTTTATAAAATTATATATAATTGCATAAAATTTTATGAAACTTTATAAAATTTCACAGAATTTCACCAAATTTCATTAATATAATTTCAAAAAATTTTATGAAATAATTTTTTCCCGGGAAGTCAAAATTTTTTCGAACAAAGGGAAGCTTATATAATTATATAAATTCATATACACACGGAAAAAACGACTCTGTCAAAATAACAGATAAAACTATCAAATTGACAGATTTACCGCTGTCAACCCAAAAATGTCAATTTAACAAATTTGGAAATGTTATTTTCACATTGTGGAAACTGTCAATCTGAAACTGTCAATTTGACAGTTTTTCGATGCAATAATAACATTTAAAAAATGCAAAATTCAGTAAAAAAAAATGTGTGGAATTTATATTAGAACAATAATTGAAATTTTTATTAATGAGTAAAAATTTTACATTTCGTAAAATGTAAACAGTACATCAAAAGAGATTCTAAAAATTGAAGTTTTCACTAAAAAATTTAGGTATTCATGTAATTGTTCAAATCTGCAAACAATAGAAAGTAAAAAGCATTAAGATACATATAGGGGCAGGGTGGGGGGGGGCGAAAGAGGGTACCTATGGAAATTCTAAGTTTTCGAGGACTAAAATACGCCAAATCTTTTTGTTTTTCATGATAATCAAGGTAAATAGACAAAATTTTTAGCTGCCGTTAAAAAATAAAATTTTTATTTCTGGCGGTCAAAATGGGGTACTCTTTAAAAAAGTTGAAAAAAAAAAATTTCTGAAAGTTGATCAAATTTCATTAAATTAAATTTTTTTTTATGTAAAACACATAAAGAAAAATTACATTGCACATCATTGTTCGATATGAAGGCAGAAAAAACTTTTTTTGTGGGGCGGAGAGGCCCCCCTCCAAAAAATAATAAATTTTTTTTTTTTTTTTTGATTGAATTGTTATCAATTAAAAAATAAAATATTATTTTTGATTATTTTTACTGGCCAAATTTGCCCCAACTACAGAAAATCAGCCGAAAAATGAATTAACATATTAATTTTTTTTAATTGGACGATAAAAATATGAAAGAATAATTTTTCAGAACTTTTGGCTGGTCCAGTTTGCCCCAGGTGTCATTCGTAGGGCTTCAAGTGCGCAAATATATAAGATATACAGTAATTAGACGAAAAAAAAAAAATTTTTTTTTTCACCAAATTTTGGGGGTACCCAGTTTTGCCTACTCTACCCCCTTTTGCGCCCCCCCTCCCCTATTTATGTTTAATCGATGTAAAAAAGTTTAAATCTCAATCGATCAACGGATTCTCTCATTCAAGAATGAAATTTGGTTTGTAAATTTTATATAACTTGATAGTCAACTTTTTACAGATTATTATTGTGAATTTGACAGTTTTTATCTGTAAATCTGACATATTATAGTTATGTTTTCACAGATTATATCTGTTAATTCGACAGTTTTTCTTTGTAAATCTAATAAATTCTATCCATGTCATTTTGACATTCCCATATCTGTCATTTTCACATATTATTTTTTTTTCGTATAGTCTTATATAACACTATATATATTTATATATAATTATATAAATCTTTCTAATTTAATTACATAAAAATATATATAATCATAAATTTATATATATATATATATATATATATATATAATTATATTATTTTATATATAATTATATGTAATTACATAAAATTTTTTATAATTGAGTTCTAAGAAATTCTATCTAATGGGAATTTCCGAGTGAATATTAAGCTGTGCGGGTGGAATGATAACATTTTTTGAAATAATTTAGATATGATCGAATAATGTAAGTTTATTCGGAATAACTGATTTTACAATGACTTATAAAATTTTATATAGTCTATAAAATTTTTTGATTTACCGCATTTATAAATGTTAGAAAGTACACAAACATTTTTCAAATTTCTTAGAAATACATTAACAAGACCAAAAGCAGGATGACAGCAAAAAAATTGTGAAGTTTCAACAATGAATTAAGTTATAAAAAACTGAGATAGAAAAATCAAAAAAATTTTAGTTATGTTATAACTTATAAGTTTAAAAATTTTTAACTTCTGATTTTTTTTAATTTAACAAAAGAAGTCATTATCGCCCCGATATTAGTGTGTATACTGCTAATGGTCTATTCACTCTATGAACAATAACATAGTTTACTACAATACTAATAACAGAATCAATCATTTATTGATGTCTTTAATTTTTTTAAGTTCATTTGAATTTAAATAGATACAATTAACTCGTCTTGTCGAGTGTGTAATACAGCACTATTAATAGCAGCTCAGACTTCGGACCAGAAGGACCCGGGTTTTTGTGTCCATAACTCAGCGGGAATTTTTTTTTTTTTTTTTTTTCATGACAATTATTGTATTTATTACTTTATAAAGTTATATATAATTATATAAAATTATATATAACTATATAAAATTAGATCAAACCAAAACTCATATCTAATTTTATCTAAGCATTTATATAAAATTTTATATAATTATATATAAATTTTTTTTTCGCGGGTAGAATGTTTCGAATTTTCAATTATCTTAAATATTTTTGCATCTCATTTCTAGAATGAAGAATTACTGAATAGTATTCAAAATTTTTAGTCGCCTTATATCATTATGAATAATATTTTTAAGATTAAGAAGTATTTGGTAGTATTTAAAATTTTCAATCATTTTAAATCCTATTAAATCATATTTTTAGAATTAAATAGTATTTAACAGAATTAAAAAATTTGAATCATGTTGAATCCTTCTGAATCATATTTTCAGGATTCGATAGCATTCATGAGAATATAAATTTTTTTAATCCTGTCAAATACTTTTTTTTAATCAGGAATACTTTATTAAATAAAGATAATATCACCACTGTAATTGATGAAGATAGCGACGAAAACTAGTCACAAATTCATAAGAAGATTTTTATCATTAACAGATTAATATAATTAATACATTTTTTATCAGTTTATAATTAAATATTAACATTGAAGTTATTGAATAAAGAACAACTATTTTTATATTAGTGGTCCTAATTTATTCTATTATTTTCACTAGTACAGTAATCGCAAAAGTTCTGTATTTTTTCATTTCAAGAGTTAAACCATAAAAAAAATCGATTTTTGAGCAAAAAATCGGTTTTCAATTTTTTTCAATGTGACGTACCGTTTTAAAACATTCCTGAAAATCATAATTTCATCGAAAATTGAATGAGAAATTCAAAAAAATAGTTTCATATTTTTAGCGTTATCGTAACATGGTTAAAAATTAAAATTAAGAAAATAGCCTGGTTTTTTTTTACGGTTCTTATGAACAGATATTGCTCATATTTTTTTTTCTTAGAAGCTACCATCATGACCCAAAACATATCCGGTATTTAGGTCAATTGATTCACAAGGTGCTGAGAATAATAATTTTTACTGATTTTCAGTATTTTCGATTTATTCAGAAACGGTAATAGATAAAGATCTGAAACTTGCAGCATCGAAATATCTTATGAGTACCAACATTTCCTGAAATTATGAGCCCGATACCTTTCTGGGGCCGATTCGGTAGTCTTATCGTCCCATGGCCTTATTTAAAAAATTTATCTCATAGAAAATTATTCATGAATTAATAATCATTAATTATCTTTAATTTTAATCAAGTGAGAATCCAATGGAAGAAGAAAATAAATTTAAACCTTTTGAATTCGAATGTCAGCAATTTTTATGTGTATCTGTCCAAGACATTATGGTATCCAATGAGCAGCAGACAGCTATTAAGTGTCCAGAAGTTGAATGTCCACCAAAATATAAACTTATTTATGAACTTTCAAGCTTATATGATCGAGCAGCTTGTCCAAGATTTATTTGCAAGCCTCCACCACCTAAGGAAGTAATTTGCAATGTAACAGGCCGATCATTTAATACCTTTGATAATTTGGAATATAAATACGATATTTGCAATCATATTCTTGTTAGAGAAATGTATGATAATACTTGGTACATCATGCGTAAGTAAAGTTTATTGAAATAACATTGAATTATAAATTTACTTTTCCAATGGTTATTTAAATTTTTTATATTTTTAGTGAAAAAATTATGCTACAGACAACAGTTTTGTTTCCAAGCTCTTGGTATAGTAACCGACAATGATGTGATTACATTATATTCAAACATGTCAGTTAGTATAAATCATAATACATTTATGCCTGAACAAGTGACTAATTTACGTGGTAAAGGGGGTACATTTGTAATAACTCAAATCGGTAATAGTCTTAACTTTATATCCAATAAATACGGATTTTGGCTTACATGGGATCAAAATTCAAACGTTAAGATTAGAATAACGACAAAATTAATAAATTACGTTGATGGATTATGTGGATATTATGATAATAAAATTGAAAATGATCGACAAAATCCTGATGGAAGTCAAGCAATAACATCTAAAGACTTTGGAGACAGTTGGTTAGTGAAGGGCGCATCAAAATGTGAAGACGAAAAATGTCATAAACAATTATTAAAAGAAGCTCAAAAAATTTGTAATGCAACTAAAGACAAATCATTTACAGTTTGTGAAAATGTATTAGAATTAAATAAATATATATCACGCTGTATTGAAACAACGTGCAATTGTTTAAATGAAAACATAACATATGAACAATGTCGATGCCGTACACTAGAATCATTTGTAAGAGAATGTCAAGCTGCTGATAAAAATGTTGATTTATCTTCATGGAGAGGTATTCAAAATTGTCCAATTGATTGTCCGTCACCTTTAGTTTATAAAGACTGTTTTAGACGTAAATGCGAAGTCACATGCGATAACTTGCAAGAAATTGATCCATGTCCTTTCACATATGGTTTTTGTTATTCTGGATGCTTCTGTCCTGAGGGTACAATTCGTAAAGGTAACGATTGTGTTGCTCCCACTGAATGCAGAGACTGTGTTTGTAATGGTTTTGGTTATTCAAGTTTCACTGACTTCAATAATCGAAGATTTTCATTTCCCGGCAACTGCACGTACATTCTGTCACAAGATATTGTTAAAAATAAAGTTGATGAACATACATATCGAGTACTTATAAAAAATGTACCTTGTGATAAAGGAATCTGTTTAGAAGCATTAATAATACTGTATAAAGACCACTTGGTACGAATTGAACGAGATTTAAGCTTTCAAAACTTTACGCTTTTGCTAGATAATGAACTAATTCAAGTACCATATAAAAATTATTGGATAAGTTTTACCAAAAAATTAAATAATGATATTAAAATTTTAATACCAGCAATCCAGTTAGAATTGACTGGTTACCATCAAAATTTTGGTTTCACAGTTGGAATACCTTCTCGAATTTTTGGCAGAGCGATTGAAGGCCTTTGCGGCAGTTGCAGTATTATTCAAGAAAATGGTTTTAAAAAATCTAATAACGAGTTAACTGAGAATGTTGAAGAATTTGGATTAAGTTGGTTAGCTACTGGAATTCCTCAAGTAGGATTAGTATCAGTTGGCGAATGTACCCATCAGCCAATTAAACAATGCGATTATTCAACATTCGTGTCAAATAATTCATGTTTAATATTAACAAATGAAAATACATTTGGAAAATGTCACAGTGTCATAGATCCAACACCTTTTGTTAAATCTTGTCAGGACACTCTCTGTGTTGGAGGTAATGTATGTGGAGATATTGAAGCTTATGCGAGAGAATGCGGATTGTGTATTAATTGGAGGTCATCTAATCTTTGTCCATTAAATTGTTCTGAAAATTTGAAATATCAAGCATGTGGACCGAGTTGTCCTGATACTTGTGACACTGTACGTGGAAATGAGACACGTAAATGTATATCAGATTTTGCCGAAGGATGTTTCTGTCCGAAAGATCATGTTTTAAATAATGGTATATGTATTCCTAAAAATAAATGTTTCATTTGTGATGAGCAAGGGCATTTAGAAGGAGATGTTTGGCAACCCGATCCATGTACTACATGCTCTTGTAAAAATCAAATTATTAATTGTAATGAAACCAAGTGCTCAACTTTAGAGAATGTTTGTCTTGAAAATTCTACACTTTTGAAAATACCCGGAACTGAAAAAGAATGTTGTCCAAAGTATCGTTGTGGTAAGTATCTACTTGAAGCTTCATTAAAATTCTTTATACAAAAACTAAATATAAAGATAAAATTAACTAAAATTAATTTTTAGTACCTACTCCTGATAAAAACGTTACTTGCGAAAGTAAACTTCAACAACCTAATTGCGGTTACGGCCAGATTATAAAGATCACCAAGGGAAATGATGGATGTCAGACATTGAGTTGCCGTTCGTACTAAAATATTTAAATGCATTTGAATAATTTGTAAAAGTACCATTCACAGTCTATTGATAAGTCTATCAATTGTTATTAATTATATTTTTAGAATGCATGCCAGCAGAAGAATGTCCTTCACCAAATAAATCATCATTAGCAGACAAAGAAAAACTTGTTCAACCTGGTTATGATGAAGTTATTAATCAGACAGGATGTTGCCCACAAAATTTTGTAGTCTGTAAACCAGAAACATGCCCACCTCCACCTAAATGTCCTAAATATTACAATGATACAGTAAAAACTATTCCCGGTGTTTGTTGTCCTATTCATAAATGCGGTGAGAATAAATTACAAAATATTTTGATGTGATATCAATAAATTAATTAATTGATAAAAATTTATTTTTAGAGTTACCGCAAGATAAATGTCTCTATCCAAATGATAATCAAACAGTAGAGATTATCGCTGTAGAAATTGGTAAAAATTGGAAAAAAAGTCCGTGTGAAGATTGTGTGTGCGAAAAATCTATTGACAAGTTTCCTAAATCAGTTTGTACGAAAATTCAATGTGCGACAATTAAGGATCATTCTGATATTAATGATTATGAGCTTATAGAAGTTCCGTTGAAAAATCAATGTTGCTCAAAAATAGAGAGAGTTGCTTGCAAAGATAATGGAAAAATTTATAATGTAAGTGTATAAACTATTAGTAATTACTTATTGCATGTTTTGATTTGATATTTATTTGAAAAATTAATGTGAAAAAAAAACATTTCATTTAATTAGGTTGGACAAACATGGCAATCAAATCCAAATGACACTTGTGAAATTATAAAATGTGACAACAAAACGAATAGTGGTATTCAGAAGAAAATAATAAAACAAGAATGTAAAATTGCTTGCGATAGAGGTTTCGAATATACACCATCTGAAAATAAAAACATTACTTGTTGTGGAGAATGTGTACCAGTTGCTTGCGTGGTTAATGGATCTTTAAAAATGATCAATGAAAAATGGCATTCCGAAGATTTTTGTACCAACTATGAATGTCTCTCTGACAAAGGAAATGTATGTAATACTATTTTTTCAAATTTATTTTAAATAATTATTATTAACTATAATTATTCATAGCTTCGATTAAAAGAATCGGTTACATCATGTGAACAGCTTGAATCGACTGAAGAAGAAAAGTATGAAATAAAAAAGCAAAAAATTACTGGACAATGTTGTTTGAAGTATAATCGTGTTGGTTGTCGATCTCAAAATAAAGTTTATCAGCCCGGAATGACATGGACTAATGCTAAAAATAGTTGTATAACTGAAGAATGTTCGAATAAAACTGGTAAACTTGAACTAACACAAATTGTACAAAATTGCGATAAAAACTGTCAACTAGTGAGTAATATTTCACTTTGTAAAAAATAACAAATTTAATAGAACTATGATTAGTTTAATACAATTGAATTATCATGTAATTTTAGGGATGGGAATATCAACAGCCAGAAACTGGACACTGTTGTGGTAGATGTGAACAGACATATTGTATGGATAACGGTATTTTACATAAAATAAATGCTACGTGGCGATCTAAGGATAAATGTACTACTTACACTTGTCGATTCAATAATAATCAGGTATAAATATCGATTATTACTCTTGCAGAAATCTTAAACAAGTCTTTTAAAATCTACGTAGATCTAAATGATTTTTACTCGGAATAGCAATGTATTGCTTGAGTTTGAGCACAGACTTGCTTAAGATTGCTTCTAATATTGATCTCTAATCAACATAGTAATTATTCAATAAATTTTTTTAACTTCCCGCTATGAAAGTTGAAAATTTTAAGAAAAATCTGTCTATCGGTTGACCCTGCGGGCCAGCCCCAAAACTTCCCGCTGTTTTCGAGCTGTGTGTGTGTATGGATGTAAACTCTTAATATCTTTTTAATGAACTGACCGATTAAAATGTTTGAGGTAGCAATCAAAAGAGTTTGTTGGCCGTCAACTTTTCTGAAAATTTCAAATCGATCGATCAAATAGACTCTAAGATATGGAAGAAAAACAAAAAAAAAAAATGTTTTTTTCAGTTTTTTTCAAATTTTTCAGAAATGGCTCGATCGATCAATTCCAAAATCTAATCAGCACAAGAATCCAATAAAACGCGTCGATTGCTGCCTCAACCATCTCAATCGGTTTATTCGTTCAAGAGAAATCGATCGAAAAAGAAATGGTGAAAAACAATTTTCTTCGATTATCTTCGAAGCGACTCATCCGATCAATTCCAAAATTTGATCAGCTCTAGAACTCAATAAACGCGTCGATTGCCGCCTCAACCATCTCAATCGGTTAACTCGTTCGCAAGATATCGCGGGAGAAAGAAATGCTAAAGAACGGTTTTTTTCAGAAAACAATGGCATGCAATAGTATTTTCGAGCTTGAAGAGCTCGAAAATGTATACACAGCAATGTTTTCGAGCTCAAGGAGCTCGAAAACAGCGGGAAGTTTTATGGCTTGCCCGCAGGGTCAATCGATAGACAGATTTTTTTGTCGAATATAACTCATAAACCACTCACCCGATTCGCTTCCCCGGAAAAAATGATTTCACCTAATTATGTATAATCACTTATATATGATCCAAAAATTGGCCAGATCTGATTATATATAATCATATATGATTGTATATGATCATGCATGAACGAATATAGTCATTTTTAGAATATCTGTAAATTATTAATTAAGTAATTTACTTAGAATTTATTGTCTTCATCAATATAAATGTCGGTTAAATTTAAATTAAAAAAAAAAAATTACTATCCGTTGACCACTACTTTACTACGAGATCAGCCATCCAATTAATGTCCCACGTCCATGCTGCTTGACTTTGGTTATCGCTGATTTTTAGTCTGATCCTCTAGTCTGTTGTACACTTACAATAAAGAAAAGTTTATGGTATTACTTAACTCAAATAATGAAATCGATACATATCCTACGTAAATAATGTACCTAATGATGAATTTGGTTTTGTACATAAATCACATTAGAATTCATTAGATACATATGATCAAATCTATTTATCTATAAACTTATAAATAATAATAAATATTCGTATATAAATCGATATCGATTAATACTTTGAAATTGCTGCCGAAACCTTTGAACATTTTGTAAGTATTGGGGATTTAAGTTTGTTTGATAGTTGATAAAATAAAAATTTAATAACATTGATATTAAAAAATTGTCATATTATGTAATATATATATATATATATATATATATATATATATATATATATATATATATATATATAGGCCCTATGCATGAATTTATATTAGCCATGCCTGATCAGATCTAATTATATATAGGCCTAAATCTGATTATATATAATCATACATAAATTCATTGATAATTATATACAATCATACATAATTATATATAATTAGGCAAAATCATTTTTTCCCGGGTTCGAAATCTTATCAATTCTAAGTCTTGGTGAGCTTCTTCGATTGCCGCCAAAAACGCTTGAATCGGTTCATTCTTTCCAAACCCGGGAAAAAATGATCAGACCTGAACATGCTTGTTCATGTATGATCAGGCATGATCATACCTGCCCATGCCTGTTCATGTCTGAAGCGTTAAATACGCTCAGGCCTGATCATACCTGCCCATGTCTGTTCATGTATGTCCATGTCTGTTCACATCTGAAGAGTTAAATACGCTCAGGCCTGATCATACCTGCCCATGCCTGTTCATGTCTGAAGTGTTAAATACGCTCAGGCCTGATCATACCTGCCCAAGCCTGTTCACGCCTGTTCATGTCTGAAACGTTAAATACGCTCAGGCCTGATCATACCTGTCCATGCCTATTCATGTCTGTTCATACCTGTTCATGTCTGAAGCGTTTAATATGCTCAGACCTGATCGTACCCGTCCATGCCTGTCCATGTCTGATCAAGCCAGATATATGGGATTAAATTTAAAATCTTAGTTATAATTAAATATAACTTACTTAGTTATAATTATATATAGCTAACGTAGTTATCATTATAAATAACATATAGAATTTCATATAACTATTCAATAATTAATAAATTAGATATAAAATTTTGTTGACTAAAAATCTATCATGTATAAGATATAAAATTTTGTTGATCAAGAATCTATTACGTATAAGATTTTTATTACTTCAAGTTCATACGAAACTAACTTTTCAAGTCAATCTCTTAGGTCAACGGGTAGAGGGTTAAACTTCCGAGCGCAAGGTCCACGGTTCAAATCCTGCACACGCTCGAAAATTTTTATTTTTTTTTATTTTTATAGAAATAATTATATATAATTGTATAATATAGCTATCCATAATTATTTATAATTATATAGGACCATTTTTTATCTATAATTTTTTCACCCGGATGGGCCTGATCAGACCTGAACATGCCTGGCCAGGCCTGGTCAGGCATGGCCATTTTTCATGTCTGATCAGGCCTGAAGACTTATGCCTGTTCATGTCTGATCAGGTCTGATCATTTTTTCCCGGGAAGATATCATCGGACAAACATTTTTTTTTCAGTGAAATGTATGTTCTTGCGGTCTAACAGTTGTGTGAGCTCGAAGAGCTCAAAAAATAATAAGTAATAATATTTTCATGATACCAGCATCGAAACTTGAAGTTTCAGTGTCTCTACAGCCCGTCGAAACAAGCTAATTTCAAGCCAATGCTGCAAACAACTGCTAGCGAATTCGTAATTCAAAAATACCTTCATACAGCGGGCAGAAACATGCGTGTTTCTTCCCTTGGGAAGAAACACAATTGTTTCTGCCCGGTGTTAGTTATATGCAATGTTCATTTGCAGCCTTATTACTCTCATTTGTTTACTTGTCACTTTAGTTTACTCATTTCATTTTTTAAGTGGCAGTTTTAATTAACCAAATAAAATTATTAAAAAATAAGTGAAAATAATATTCTTGTCTTATTTACTTTTTAATAAGTGACTGTAAATCAGATATTTCTCATTCTCTAACAGTTCTCCGCATCATCGACTTGAAATTAACTTGTTTCTTACTGGCTGCTGACACTGAATCTTGAAGTTCCGATGCAGGTAATCATGAAAAATATAGTGTGTGACTCAGGATAAAACACGGTTTCAGACTGCGGGTGATGTCAGCCCTCGCCTGCGGCTCGGGCAGCGAACCTCACCCTAGTCTGAAATCGTCTTGTTTCATGCCTTGTTACACAATATACTATTTCGAGCTCCCTGAGCTCGAAAACAGCGGGAAGTTTTGGGATTTTCCCGCAGGGTCAACTGTTTTCCAGATTTTATATTACGATAAATTATAACACTTTACAGCTAATTGTCAAGATTACTACTCAACACTGTCCAGATGTATCACATTGTAAGTCAGTACGACTAGATGATAGTGGTTGCTGCAATATATGTGATAATAAAAATGAATCCGTTGTTTTGGGTAAGTTATTATGAATCAGGAAACACTTTTAATTTTTAAAAATATATCAATTAATCAATTGAGTTATTAATTATTCTTTGATATTATTATTGTCTTAGAAGAATTTGGTAATAATACAATATTAGGACAATGTGATGTTACGACTATCGATAAAAACGAAACGTTTGGAATTATTGCGGTAAAATACCCAAATCATGGAGTATGTAAAAATAAAGAATTGATTAAAGGTTTTGCTCAATGTCATGGAACTTGTGAAATGCCAGTGCGATTTGATCCTGGTAATTATAACTTTTGAATTATTAATGTAAACTACTACTTTAATTGAACGTAAGAAACAAATAAAATAATGAAATTCATTATTATTTTAAACTTTTTCCAGCAAGTTCAAGGCAACTGAATGAATGCAAGTGCTGTCAATCGATTGGTAAAATGCAATTAATAACTGTAAATTTAGTATGCGATGATAAAACAAAAATTCCACAAAAAGTATTTGTTCCCACTAAATGTTCGTGTCAAGCATGTAATAGTTATGTTTCAACTAAAAAAAAGCCTATCCACGTAAAATAGACGAAAGGATAAATTTATTTCTTTCTTTAATTCTTAAAAAATATATTATGTTATAAATGTCAATAATTTGTTCAATCAATATGCTAAGAAAATAAACTATTATTGACTTAATTAAAAAAATTGCCATTTAGTAAATATACTTATTTCAATACGAGTAATTTTTTCTCTTTTTCAATTTTTAAATTGAAGATGGTAAAAATATTAAATCATGAAAGTAAAAATAAAATTTGACAATAATGACACAAATGGGCAGAGTGAGTGTTAAAATTTTGGCCGTTGCTATTATTTGACTCTACCATACGGCTTAGTACCGTACGGTTCAATACCGTACGATTCAGAACTGTTCGATATAGTACCGTACGATTCGGTACCGTACGGTATAGTACTGAATTTTATATGCCCATACATGACCATATATACCCGGATTAAGCAATATATGATCTGTAAGATATATGAAAATAGATGGTGCCTTTTTATATGTACCCACATATAGTCGTATACAGTGAAATCTCCGTAATGTTAACACTTCTGTCCGAGACCATTCCGTAATGTTAACAAATCCTGTCGTCCCCACCATACCAATACTCGTGTCTTATGTGCGCAGGTCTGCGCCGTAAAAATGCGTAATGTTCGAAAAAAAATACATTTTTAGGTTTGGATTTAATCGTATAGGTGTAGGTGAGAGGATTTGAATTTCCCGCCACTAAGCTTTTTTTTTATTGGTCGTGCGAAAAATATAGTAGGAGACAGGATTGTTAACATTAAGGAGGGAATTTTGTTATATTTAGAGAGAGTTTAACACTACGGAGAGTCACATTAGGGAGATTCTACAGTATTCCCGACTAAAAGGGGGGGGGGGGGGTAAAAATTTATGTAAATATTCTGTAACAGTTGAGCGAATGAACCGATGTGGCTTTATTCGGTAGCATTTGAAGCAACTCATTAATTCCAATAATTTTTTAGAAATTGAGCATAACCGGTCCGGTACATCGAAAATAAAATTTTTTCAAAAATGTTTTTTTGGATAACTTGTAATGTACTCGATGGATTAATTCCAAAATCTAATCAGCTCTAAAACTTTATAAGCCACGTAGAATGCCACCTTAACTATTAGAAACGGTTCATCCGTTCAACAGAAACCGTTGTCGAAAGAATTGCGAAAAAGTGCTTTTTTTTGTAATAAAATTCAAATTGTTGAACTAATCGATGAAAGTTTTTTTTCAAACAGTGGTTAAAATACTGCGTCGAATGTCACCTTGATATTGTAACAATCGGTACACCTGAATCACCACTCAACCGAACCTTAAGTTCAAAAATTTTTCTTTCATTTTTATTTCGTACAAAATTAACCTGGAGAATTCGGAGCACACTTACCAAAAATATAATAATACATGAGGACTCGTACATGCGTATATGTGCATGAGTTTTGTATATATATGTTATATATGTATGTGTTGTCCATATATGGGTATCTATGACGCATTTTGGGTTTGCTCTGAATTCCCACAGAAAGGTATGTGAGCATGAACGGTCAAGTTACAAGAAAGAGAGACCTAAATAAGAACAAGCAACTAGAAAATAGTACGTCTTTCTTTCCCTCTACGCACAGCTGCACCACTACGGTCAGTCCCTCACGAAGAATCAACTGACTCAATGTTTTCCAGATGTCCCACATGAGGATTTCTCTGAGTCTTCCGCGGCCGCGAGTCCCTCGTCATCGTAAAAGTCTTAATAAATTTGTCGAAATATTTCCTTGTTTTACCCTGCTTAAAAAATATGATAGATTCTTATAGCTGTATGTATAAGACCCTATACTTAACTATATCACTTCTCATACAACTCATTCATTCTTATAAAATCTCTATGGGAATATATGAAAATCTATTGGATTCTATAAGATTTTCTAAAAAGGGTAATTCGACTCAAATTTTTACGACTTTTCTAGTTAAAACATCTATTACCAATAGGTCCCACGGTCTCCCGCGGATCCTTACTATTTCTTTTCTAACGTAGAAATCTTTTCGAATTCTATTTTATTTTTAATTTTTAATTACATTTCTTAGAAGTGCCTAAAATATTGGTAGTAAATGTCACCATATATTTTAGAGAAACATTGTTTTTACAAAATATCACGATACCCCGCGGACCCTTACTTTTCCCTTTTCCACCATAGAAAGCTTTTCTATTTTTAATTTTAATTACATTTCTCGGAACTACCTAAAATATTGGTCGTAAATGTCATTATAGAGACGTAGTCTTCAAAAATTTACATGGTCTCCTGCGAAACCTCTCTGTTCCCTTTTCCCATCACCGAAGATTTTTCTCTCGATTTTTGTTTTTTTTTTACAATTATACTTTTCTAGAGTATGTAATATATCGACCATAAATGTCATATATTCTATAGAGACGTTATTTTTACGCAGTCCACCTCGGACTTATTTTTCTATTTACATCCTGTTCACTACAAATCCCAAGAACTCCTGTAATAAATATGTCATTCTCAGCTGCTAAAAGAAATCAAACCCTTCTGTATTATTTTTCCTCTTTGTCTTCAACCCACTCTCTGAGGCATCTTCGGCCTCACTTTTCTTTCAAACCTTTCGTATATAAACCCAGGAAAAATAATCGAAGTCAGTCATTACCGCTGCAACTAAAACCCTTGTCGGATCTATTTAAATCCGCGAGTAAGACTCACTGAGTCGATTTCAACATTCGTTCTCGTGACGCTCCACGGCTAGGCAATCGGGGGTCCTAGATCGATAACCGCAACTCGATTCTTTTAATTTTTGCTTGCGACTTGAAATTTTATTCTTAAAACCTTTCCTCGTAAGGTCCTACGCCTAGGCACCTGGACTCCTAGGTTGGATACTTAGAGTAAAATCATTTAAGTTCGCATTAAATTTAACTAAACTCCTTCACGTGACGTCCACAGCCTAGGCAACCGGAGTCCTTGCTGGGGAATAGTTAATCCAGTTAATAAAAACCCTAAAAATCATTATAAATTCACTCGAAGGCAAAGCCGGCCTCTTGGTTTAGCGTGCAGTGCGTTCATGTGAAAAGATTCAACCTGTGAATCTCAACTAAATACCATCATAAACATTGTAAAACTCCTGTGTACACAAATTCAAATTGGTGAATTTGGAGTGAGTGTGTGTGCAGGTATATCAACCCATCAGGGTAAGTTCATTATTATAATATCTTTGTAGAATTTAACCTGTCAATATACTACACATGTTTTTTTTTATATACCTTTGTCTCTTTTATTTACTGTCCTTTTCTCCGGCATTCAAAGATGCTGGTAATTTAAGTCATAGTAAAATATAAATAAGACAGAGAAAGAACACGGTCTTCTCGAGGGCCCATATTCACCGACCCAACATCCCTCTCGCTCAGAAATCCCGGAACTACCCTAACGCCACGCAGGTCATTGAACGGGACGGTCTATAGTACATCCGCTCGGTACAAATAGACAAATAAGTTGTAAAACAACACGAAATTATAACATTCTTATATCAGCCACGTGACGCTAAATTCCTTGGTTGAATGACAGAATAAAAATAATTTCACACTTTAATTCATAAATTAATAATCGGTGCCTGATCCCTCATACGTTCTCATACTAACCACGTAACGTTCAATCGAACTCCTTGGCTGAGTTATAGAACAAGGTAATTAGGTATCCCGATATTAAATCGTAAATTAAAAATAACCCTTTCGCCCGTCGCCTTCACTCACTCCAATCGTGACACCAGAGTGGGTTGAAGGTCGCAAGGGTATATCTTACTGGTAGGGTAAGAGTACCAGTACCCAGCCCCAAACCAGTAGCCAGCCACCTCATGTTAAATTATATCTATATATATTTTGTGCCAATATTAAAGTATAGGCCCGGCTGGCTACTGGTTAGGGGCTGGGTACTGGTGCTCTTACCCTATATAAAAAAAAACGGAAATATTTTTTTTTTTTCACCAAATAAACAGTTGGAAGTAATCTTATTCGTTATGCATTAAATATTAGATATAAAAAAATATATAATTATTCATTGCGAATATGAAGAGAAAATATCATACGTATCAAATATTAATCAAATAACCAAATTCCTTGTAATTTATACATTACAAACTTAACATATAAATTATATACAATTCTATATAATTATATACAATTCTATGTAATTGTAATTATATAGAATTGTATATAATTTGTATAGAATTGTATACAATTTGTATAGAATTGTATACAATTTCTATACAGATTGTATACAATTGTATCGGGCCATATTTTCTATCCAATTTATATATAATTCATATATAATGCATATATAATTTTATACAATTGTATAAAATCTTTTTTTATCGGGTAGACATGTTCATTTGACATAATTTTTTTATATCCATATTTAGTTATGCAAATGTTTGTTTTTAGAATTTTTTTTTTCATAGTAATTTTTTTTTGTTCTCTTTAAAATTACATACTTTCATTTATTCATTTATTCAATTAAAGAAAATATTTTAAATATATTTAAATGATTTTATACTTTTATAATTACAGTTTTTCAAAATTATTTATGTTTTTATTCATTGAAATTAAATTTTATACAGTAATTTTTATGGAGGTACATCTTTATTTATAGTAATTACTTTTTAACAACTTTTTAATTTAGTTCTTTTTAATTATAAATATTTTCAAATATACACAAAAATTATTTACAAATTTTTAGATAGTGACCATGTTTTTTTTAGTGGTTTACAAATCTAGAGATTTTTTTTATTGGGGCTTTTTTTTATTCCGTCATTTTACAATTCATATTTATAATTTTACATTTAAATAACATAAATATATTTTGAAATATTAAATTTTCTTCTTACAATTTATTGTTTTTTAAATTTTTTCATTTAGTAGAAAACTAGTTATACATAGTTTTATTTTCAGAGATTTCTTTTTTCCCAATGCTGTACTATCCGACAAGATCTAATGGCCAATATTATATATATATTTATATTTATATTAATTTATTTTTTTATTTAGACCGACTTAATTATTAAAAAAGTTTCACTTCTATTGTGACCTTATGTCTGTGAGGCTCACTCGTTTTTTTTTTTTTTTTATTATATTTTCGATAAGTATTTCAAATTTCACCAAAGTGCGTGCATAATTGAGCTTAAAACTATGCACCGAAATTTTGAGTTTGAGGTCGATATCAAATCTTCTTTCATGGCCCCTTTGTTAGACAAAAACACATACAGAAAATTTAATCCGCCGTGGAGCTGAACACGTGGAAAAAGTTTAATTATAGTTATTTAAGGTTTAAGTACTTGGAACTTTGATAAATGTGGTGAGCCTTGATTCTAAACAATTGCCGAATTAAGAACTTGAGTGAATGGAAAAATTTGACGCGGCGGTGTAAATATTGAATGACGTAACATTACGGAAACTATATACTGATTTTTTTTATAGTTCTCCATCTAATCTATAATTTTTTTTTATCATTCAGACTATATCTAGATTTGAAAATAAAAATAGAAATATTTTTATTAGTCAACAGAGTTCCCAAATCGACGTGATTACGATTTCTTGTTATAGTCTAAAGGATCCAATTATGACTATGCATCTATGCATTTATGAGAGTGAATGTACCTGACAATTTTTAAAATTTTATAGTAAATATATAAAATGTAAGTAGAATAAAAATTAAAAATGCATATTTAGATAAATGAAGAATCAGTACGCCCAATTTTTTTTCAATTTTATTATTTTAATTGATTAATTTATTTGTTTATTCAAAATTTATAAATTGTTTCATATCTCTGACATTCACACTCATAATCATTTCATGAGTAAAATTTATTATTTTTTTTTGATTAAATATAAAAAAAATTCGGAGTAATTAATTTATAATATATGAGTGTGGATGTAGCAGACATCAGACAAATTTAAAATTATAAATAAATAGAGTAAATAATTTAAAAAATATAATTTTAACAAAATACACATTTAAAAAATTTCAAAATTAATAAGTGCATTATTTTCCATTAATTTTATTTCTTTAATTATTTAGCCTATTTATTGATAATTTTAAATTTGTCTGATGTCTGCTACATTCTCATGACCCTGAAGTTAGCTCTCAGCGCTTAAAAAAAAAGTTTAGTCAAAGATATCTCCGCATTGAAGCATTTTTCAGAAATTCGTTTAGTGGCGATTAATTTTTGGGAAATTATCTACAGATGGTAATGATAAAAATATTTTTTTCACCCACCAACAAATTATGAATTTAAAAAAAAAATTTTTGGAAGCTCTCACAAAGCAACCCATTATCCAATATTTATCAAATTTGATAATTGAACATATTTTTTAATTAAAAAATGATGGTTTCAGTTATTTTTTTGATTATTATATTAGTTTTTTCTGGCGCTCATAACTTCGCGAAAATTTATCACAAAAAAAAAAAAAAAATCATCATTCCTTCATTTTTAAAAAATCTAACGATGTTGTTTTTTTAATTTTAAAAATTTCCATTAATTCTTTTAATATCTTCATCTTTTGATTTTTTAAAAAATTTTGATATCAAATATAAAGTCAAAAAATGATAATAAATTAAGAAAAAAAAAATCATACCTTTATTTTTGAAAAATCCGACGATGGTATTTTTTATTTTTATTAATTCATTCAATATCTTTATCTTTTGATTTTTAAAAAAATTTTGATATCCAATATAAATTCAAAAAATGATAATAAATTAAAAAAAAGAAGATTCATGCCTTTATTTTTGAAAAATCTAACTGTGGTATTTCTTTTTTTTTCTTTTATTTTTATTATTTCATTCAATATCTTCATTTTTTTATTTTTAAAAAAATTTTGATATCGGATAACAAATCAAAAAATGATAATAATTAAAAAAAAAAAACTCAGGCCTTTATTTTTTTAAAATCTAATGATGGTTTTTTTTAATTCTTAAAATTTCCATTAGTTCATTAAATTTTTTGATTTTTTTTTTAATTTTGATTGAAAAAACTGAGGTAAGTATAAAATCAATTCAAATTTCGCGCGCAAGAATTCCTACATCCAAAAGATGGCGCTCTGTTTTTTAAGCGCCTGACTTCAAAAGCTCGCACATATTTTTCAAATTATTAATCATTCACAATAGAGTGTTACGATTAAAATATTTAATATCAATAATTATTTAATGTTTGCCAGTGCGTTAGTAAATAATTAAAACTTGTGATCAGTGCATTATGTTAATATTTAACTTTGGTGTCCCAAGTAATAAAGTAATTACTTAAATTCAAAATCCTAAATGTTTATTTTCTCTCTCTTCACTAACAACAAATTAAACTCATAATGCGATCTCAGGTATCTTTGTTGGTAAAAATCTCGCCATGATCACGTAATCAATCGGTTACTAAAATTTCAGTTAAGAATACTAAATATCCACTCATAAAATTACTCTTTTTTTCTTCAACTTCTTCTTTTTAATTTTCTATCTTTTATGCCAACAACACATAATAATAATTGTAAATTTGCTTTTGTTACTCGTAATTTTTTTGTAGCAAAACAAAGATATTACTGGATTTTAATCTCAATGAATATCGTAAGGAGTTGAGAATTAAGTGCCTGGAGAAGTCATTAGATGTGTCTAATCGATGTCTCATTTGTGGACATGGAGAGTCTTCGCGAACTCAGAATCAAAAATGGGTTGCCTGCAGCAGTTGTGACAAGTGGACACACTACGGTTGTTTGACACAGCCAAATAATTCTTTTAGTCAAATGGCAAGCCAAGATTTCAAGTATTACTGTTATTTATGTGAAAAATGGTTTTTAATAAATTGATTAAGCTATTAAAATTTTTTTCTACATATTTTTTATTATTTTTAAAATTTGACATCAAAATTAAAAGAAACCATCATTAGATTTAAAAAAAATAAAGGCCTGAGTTTTTTCTTTTTTAATTATTATCATTTTTTGATTTGTTATCCGATATCAAAATTTTTTAAAAATAAAAAAATGAAGATATTGAATGAAATAATAAAAATAAAAAGAAATACCACAGTTAGATTTTTCAAAAATAAAGGCATGAATCTTCTTTTTTTTTAATTTATTATCATTTTTTGACTTTATATTTGATATCAAAATTTTTTAAAAAATCAAAAGATGAAGATATTAAAAGAATTAATGGAAATTTTTAAAATTAAAAAAACACCATCGTTAGATTTTTTAAAAATGAAGGAATCATGATTTTTTTTTTTTTTTTTGTGATAAATTTTCGCGAAGTTATGAGCGCCAGAAAAAACTAATATAATAATCAAAAAAATAACTGAAACCATCATTTTTTAATTAAAAAATATGTTCAATTATCAAATTTGATAATTATTGGACAATGGATTGCTTTGTGAGAGCTTCCAAAAATTTTCTTTTTAAATTCGAAATTTGTTGGTGGGTGAAAAAAATATTTTTATCATTACCATCTGTAGATAATTTCCCGAAAAATAAATCCCCACTAAACGAATTCCTGAAAAATGCTTCAATGCGGAGATATCTTTGACTAAACTTTTTAACTTCCCGCTAAGAAAATCGAAGATTTTCAAAAATTGCGGGAAGTTATTGTTTTCACCCCGATTTGCAAAAATCGAAATTCCAACAGATGTCGACGTTTTGAAGTTCTAGGAAGCTATTTTGACTAAATTCCAGATGATGTCCGAGTGTATGTATGTATGTATGTATGTATGTACGTACGTATGTATATAAATATTCTGTAACTTTTGAACGGATGAACCGATTTTGATCGCCCAGGTGTCATTCGACGCGGCTTGTTAATTACTATAAGCACTGAAAATTTGAGCTTAATCGGTAGGGTACGTTCGGAGATATTTCAAAAATAAAATTTCTTTTTAAATATTTTTTTTGAATAACTTTTAATTCGCTTAATGGATTGATTCCAAAATCTAATCAGCGCTAGAACTCAATAAAACGCGTCGATTGCCACCTCAACCGTTGCAATCGATGAATTCGTTGAAGAGATATCGTTGGAGAAAAAATGGTAAAAAACGTTATTTTTCAATAACAAAAGCATACAAAAGTATTTTCGAGCTCGAAGAGCTCGAAAATGTATTCTCCATAATGTTTTCGAGCTCAAGGAGCTCGAAAACTGCGGAAAGTTTTGAGGCTGGCCCGCAGGGTCAACTGACAGACCGATTTTTAACTTCCCGCTTATTTATCTTAACAATAAATTATAGAAAAAAAAATATTTGAAAAAATTGCACCTATAGATTTTTAAATTTTCTATATGTGCATATTTTTAGTTTTTATTTTTTTGTCATTGATTTGTTAAAAAAAAAATCCGAAAATTATTACTTGTCTGTTAATTTCAGGATCATTTTATAATATGAGTTGTAAATTATTTATTTTATATCCTATCTTATCAAATCAGATGTCTATTAATTAATTAATTTTTTTTTTCTCAAATATCAGTAGAATGATTTCTGAAAATTTTTGAATACACTAGTAAAAATATTTCAATGTCATTTAGTACAATTTACTGACACTTGTGGTGCTGGCCGCTGGATCGATCGATACACCGCTTTTTTAAAAAACACAAAAAAAGGATTCAGTTAGTTTTTCATAGATGGCGATACGAACATTGTCTTTTCGGTTCGATGATGACTCCCAGAGTGGCGCTTATGCAAAAGCAAAAGTATCCAAAAAAAAAGAAACGAAAGACAACGTATGTCAAAGTAATGAAAAAAAAAACATAACCACTTTATATTGTTTGCATTTATGAAACGAATTCATTTTTGTGTTACGAACTACTCTAATTAATTATTAAACGTGAAATAATTTATAAAACATGGAACCGAACGAAATCGAAAAACTTGAGTATCTTTCTTTAGTTTCCAAAATTTGTACTGAATTAGAAAATCATTTAGGACTCAATGATAAGGATTTAGGTAAGCTTATATAATTATTTTTTTAGTAAAATATATTTTAATAAATAATTATTAAATGAATTTATAATCTATAAAAATAACTGCTGAAAATGAAATATTGTAAGACCCTGAAGTTAGTCGTCACTCGCCATTTTAAAAATAAAAAATCTTATAACTAGAAAAAAAAAAATTTTCACTTAAAAAAAATGCTCGTGTAGGTTTTTCAATTTTCTAGACGAGTATTTTCTTAAAAAGATCAAAAAATGAAAACTTCAGGTATAATTTGAAATCAAATTTTAAGATTACTTTTTTTTTATTTAAAAATTTTTACAAACCTCATGGCTTTTTAATTTTTACATACAATTTTTCGAAATCTAGACAAGTATTTTTTTTATTTTTCATTTTTCCAACTTTTAATCCGAAAATTAACCGTTACCTGCTATTTTTAAATAAAATATCTTGTAATTTAAGAAAAAAAAAAACATTTTTGAATTTTGTAAAAATACTCGTGTAGATTTTTAAATTTTCTAAACATGAATTTTTTTTGAAAGATCAAAAATACTTGGATTGTTATTAATTCAAGGCGCGTCTTGTTAATATCTAGAAGCTGTGAAAATTGGAGCTTAATCAGTAGGGTGCGTTCGGAGATATTTCAAAAATGAAATTTTTCCAAAAATATTTTTTTTGGATAACTTTTAATTTGCTCGATAGATTGATTCCAAAATCTAGTCAGCTCTAAAACTTTATAAGCCGCGTTGAATGACCTCTTAACGATCAAAATCGGTTCATCCGTTCAAAAGTTACAGATATTTACATACGGACGTACATACACTCGGACATCATCGTGAAATTAGTCAGAATAGCTTCCTAGAACCTCTAAACGTCAAAATCTGATAGAAACTCGGTTTTCGGAAATCAGACCGAAACCATTAACTTCCCGAATTTTCGAAAATTTTCAATTTTCTTAGCAGGAAGTTGAAAAAAAATTATAACCCATCATTATCCCATTACGAGACTAAGCTCAAAATTCGTGTTTTGGGGAGTAATATTTTTGAAAATTAAAAAAGAAATTGAAGGATACAAACAATCTTAAAATCGCTGTTTTAAGTTCAAAATAATAAAAAAACAATCAAATTCATAATGAATAATACAATAAAAAAACACGTCTTAAAACACTTCACTCAGAGAATTTTATAGTATTTTTTACATCAAAAATTGATGTAAAAATAACTATGTTATAGTAACATGAGGACAGTATGGAATTTATTGAACAAATTACTAATAATGTAGAATTTTTAAAAATACATAGAACAGAATTTACAAGGTGCATTGTAATTTTGACAAAGCCACAGATTAAATTTTATCCAAGTAAATTTGAATTCTTAATCTGTTGCTTTGTCAAAATTACAATGCACCTTGTAAATTCTGTTCTATGTATTTTAAAAATTTCTACATTATTAGTAATTTGTTCAATAAATTCCATACTGTCCTCTTGTTACTATAATATAGTAATTTTTAATTCTCTGCGTGTTGAAATAAATTTTTCCATTTTTTTTCGAAAAGTACATGGAAAAATGATAGTTTTTTATTCAATGAGTATTTTGATTTAAACCATTCCCTAAAAAGTTATCAGTAAAAAACCATAAAAAGAGCGGTTTTTTTAAAAATTTGATATCTTTTGAACCGTTGATCAAAAAAATTTCAACATCTTGCAAAAATAGTTTTTTGATGGGTACAAAAAAATAAAAAAAAATTGAGAAAATCTAAAATTAAAATTTTTCAAACCGTTCGATTTGGCGTGAAATGCCCCATATACATATATAAATTTTTTAACGAATGGTATTTTTGAACCCTACTCAACTAATTATGATAAGTTGTAAAAAAATTCCTTGAAAAATCGACCATGAGGACAAATAGAATAGTTAGTGTTACGTCGGATTTGGACATAAATTATGTTTTTGTGGGTATTTGGCCCAAGCCGAAGCCTATAGACCGGGAACCCCAGAGATCTTTTATTAAGGAGGATAGGTTTAATTTTTAAATTAATAATACGATATTTAAATTTTAATTTCTACTATATTGTCAACTCATAAAACAGTTATTCATGATTAATAACAAAAGTATTAGGTGGCTAGCAGCCGACCCTAATTACACAATTGAAAATTTACATTTACTATTTGGATTTTCATTATATATGTTCGAATTTTAATTTTATAATTATATAATTCGGACATTACTAAATTGAACATTTTAAAATTTATTTTATTCTTTAATTGTAAATGACACGTAATTGAATTTTAATTTTATAATTCATGTAACTGAACACTTTTACATTTTATGTAATATTTTGATTTTATTTTGTTATACCTGTTTTCCTGTGTAAATACTTGATGAGCTTCAAATTAATATACTAGTTTAATTTATACTACACTTTTCTTTTTCTTTTTCTTCATTGTAACAACTTGTTCGCACCTTGATAATTGCAGCCAGAAGAGAGCCTGACCCTTTTTTGTTTCTCCGGCCTAAAATTTTATTATCTTGGTCGGCGCACCCATTATTCTCCCCACTAAGATTTTCCTTAATAGATATTTCGTTGTTCACGTGGTTCATTGTATATTATAAAATTTATGAATAAAAAAAAAAAATTGTTTTGAAAATTATAAAAATTAATCGGACGTAACATTAGATTTTAGAAAAATCTACCTAAAAATACATTTTGTATTGTAATTATTACAAAGCTTTTAGTAAAATTTACTAGTTGGAAATTTTGACATAATAAGATATTAAAAATTAATATATGTAATGTATTTTTTGCTAACAAGATTATATTTTTTACTATCTGTATAGTAAATTTTACTATGTATAGATAAAATTAAAAGTTGGTGGGGATAGCATACACAAATATGTATTACAAGTTCAGGAACCTTTTGTTCAAAGGAGACAGGAAAGGACTCGCGCGCGGGAGATCAGGGTTCGAATCTCGGTTAAAACAAGTGATTTTTTAAAAATAAAAATCGACGCCGACACCAATGATATGAATAATAACAATAATAATAATAATAATAATAATAATAATAATAATAATAATAATAATAATAATAATCCTGCGTTGGCACGAAATGCATACATTCAGCGTCACAATGCTGCTCTGCGAGTACTTTATTACCACCTTAGACATACGCACGGTATCGATAAAACACCAGTGCTGCCTTATCTGCCAGGAGATATTCCGCAAGTTGTTGAGAATGACCGTTGCCGTATTTATTGGAACGTGTCATTCGCAACAACGCGGAAAATCGACCACAATAAACCTGATATTGTGCTTTTCGATAAAACCGCTCGTAACATTTATGTTATTGAGTTTTCAGCACCAGCTGAGTATAACATCACGGTTAAAGAAGAGCACAAACACCAGGTATATCAGGATCTCCTGTTTGAAATTGGCAAACTTTACCCAGGCTACCGTGTCAAGCTTGTCGTACTCATTGTTGGCGTCCTAGGAGGGATGAAACAGATTTTTGTGTCTGCATTGGCTAAAGTCCCAACTTGTTTATCGCAAGTTGAGTTTTTGGCATCGCGGATGCAAAAGGCTGTCATTCTCGGATCCCTCCGTCTACTTAGGCAACGAAACTTGGCCTGCTGCGCATGCTGATCATCTTGTTGATGATGCATCGCAGCCGTAACGATTTGGCGCTCAGGTGAGGCCCTCGGTAGAGTCGGACTACCGGGGATAACCTCCTGATCATTTAACAAAAAAAAAGAAATAGTAATAATAATAATAATAATAATAATAATAATAATAATAATAATAATAATAATAATCCAAATGGTAGCAATAACAATAAAAAGTTAAAAGCTATTAAAAATTTTATTTTATTTATTTCTATTCTAATATAGTAAAATTTACTAAACGGAATAGTAAAATTTACTAAACGGGATAGTAAAATTTACTAAACGGAATAGTAAAATTTACTAAACGGGATAGTAAAATTTACTAAACGGGATAGTAAAATTTACTTATCTGTTTATGAATTTTTCATCTAAATCAAATGCGTTTCAAGTTTATTATCTAAATTTAGTAATTATTCTCATATTTTTTAGTAAATTTTACTATATTTTTTTCTCCGTGCATTTACCAGTTAAAGTGAGTAGCTAATAGTACTGATCGAGTTTAGGGGCTTTTAACTTATATTGATAGTATTTTTTCTAAAAGTTCAAAATTATTTGATTCAATCCAAACAAAATTTCGCATTTCTGTTTTTTTTTTTTTTTTTTTTTAATATTGAAATTCTTTTATTTTTAAATCCATCTTTGCTTTCAAAACATTTTGACACGTTTAGATAATACTGCAGTTATATTGAACTAGCAGATTGTAAAATTTCTATAAATTTAAATTTATATTAAACATATTTATTAACAATTTTTTCATTATTTACCATAATATATCAAATATAACGTAGGTAATTATTTTTTATCAATCAATAATTTTTCGAATGCATTATTGTACTTGAAATGTTTAGAAAATGATATAGTTATATTGACTACGAATTTTAAACATATTTAAAGTGATATCGATCCGTCGCATATTTTAATCCACCTCTTAAGTAAACAATTTAAGAAGAATATTAAAATTAATTTAACTGGTTGAGATATGTGATATTAAAAAATATTTATTATTTACAGCTGAATTTATTATTCATTTAGCAACCAAAAATCCAACATCTGAAGGATTCAAAAACGCATTGCAAGAAAATGGTGGAGAACTTTCCGTAAGTATAAAAACCGTTTCGATTATTGTATATATTTTAACTTTGTTAGTTAAAAGAAATATAAAAACTAATTTATTGTTAAAATTTCAGGATTCTTTTATGGATAATTTACTTCGAATAATTCAGCACATGAAACCTGCTAAATCATCAAAAACTAAAGATGCGGAGAAAAATTCAAAACAGAATGAAGCTGCAAAAAAATATCCAGTGTTGGTTTTAGCAAACCATGCACCAGTACCTCTTTCAGATGATGATGAGGTAAATGAAGCCATGGCGGCACTTGAAGCCTCCGCACCCTCCTCGTTACAAAAAACTAATGATGAGAATCTTAAAAATCCAAAAAAATTGGAAAAAAAAGAAAAACATCGAAGGCGCTCACAATCCAGATCTAGATTAAGAGAACGACGACATCGTTCAAGAAGTCCACAGAAAAGAAGATCTCGTTCCAGAGATCGCTCTAAATCAAGACATCGTGATCGATCGAGGTCAAGGAATCGTAACAGTAAACGAAGAAGATCAACAAGTCATCACAGATCATATTCAAGGGATCAAAAACATCAAAGAAAATCAAGAGATAAATCTAACCGTGACCATAGAAAAAATAAAATGAGCCGTTCAAGATCTCGTTCGTCAGAAGAAGTTCCTTTAGATCCTGAAGTTGGAAAAATTTATACAGGAAAAGTCGCTAATATTGTTCCGTTTGGATGTTTCGTACAGTTAGAAGGATTAAGACGAAGATGGGAAGGTCTAGTGCATATTTCACAATTACGTCTCGAAGGCCGTGTTGTTAATGCCAGCGATGTTGTATCTCGTGGTCAAAAAGTTTTAGTAAAAGTATTAAATATTAATGGTCAAAAAGTTTCATTGACTATGAAAGACGTTGATCAAGAAAGTGGACGGGACTTGAATCCAATTTTACCATTAACAAAGTCCGAAGAAGACGAAAAACACTTGAGAAATCCTGATCGACCAACTTCACTTTTAGAATTACAAGGTAATATTGACGACGATGAAACACATTCCCGTAAACGAGTTCAACGTATTTCATCTCCTGAACGATGGGAAATAAAACAAATGCTTGCTGCTAGTTGCATTGATCGGAGTGAGTTACCGGAATTCGATATGGAAACGGGAGTACTTCCTCGTGAGGATGATGAGGAAGAAGATGTAGAAATAGAGCTAGTTGAAGAAGATCCACCTTTTCTTCATGATCACGATAGAGCCCTCCGGGATTTAAGTCCCATTCGGATTGTTAAAAATCCCGACGGATCATTAGCTCAAGCTGCGATGATGCAAAGTGCTCTTGCCAAAGAACGTAGAGAGCAAAAAATGCTGCAACGTGAACAGGAAGTGGATTCGGCACCTCCTGGCTTTAACAAGACTTGGATAGATCCTCTCCCCGATACTGAAAATCGAACATTAGCTTCAAATATGCGCGGTATAGGATTACAATCACAAGATCTACCCGAATGGAAGAAACACGTGATAGGTGGTAAAAAATCTTCCTTTGGAAAAAAAACAAATTTAACTCTTCTTGAACAACGTCAAAATTTACCAATTTTTAAGCTAAGAGATGATTTAGTAAAAGCCGTAACAGACAATCAAATTTTAATTGTGATCGGTGAAACTGGTTCAGGAAAGACAACTCAAATTACACAATACTTGGCAGAAGCTGGATTTATTGCACGTGGAAAGATAGGTTGTACTCAGCCGAGACGAGTTGCCGCAATGTCTGTTGCTAAAAGAGTAGCGGAAGAATTTGGATGCCGGCTTGGTCAAGAAGTTGGTTACACCATTCGATTTGAAGACTGCACTGGTCCTGATACAAATATTAAATACATGACAGACGGTATGCTTCTTCGTGAATGTCTAATGGATCTTGATTTAAAAACATATTCAGTGATCATGTTGGATGAAGCTCATGAACGTACCATTCATACTGATGTCTTATTTGGATTGTTGAAACAAGCAGTTGAAAGACGACCAGACTTAAAACTTATTGTTACAAGTGCAACTCTTGATGCAGTAAAGTTCTCTCAGTACTTCAAAGAAGCTCCAATTTTTACAATACCTGGACGTACATTTGAAGTAGAAATAATGTACACAAAAGAACCTGAAACAGATTACTTGGATGCTGCTTTAATTACTGTTATGCAAATTCATTTACGAGAACCGCCTGGAGATATTTTATTGTTTTTAACTGGTCAAGAAGAAATTGACACGGCTTGCGAAATTCTTTACGAGCGTATGAAATCATTGGGTCCAGATGTTCCTGAACTTATAATTCTTCCAGTATACTCAGCATTACCATCTGAAATGCAAACCAGAATTTTTGAACCCGCACCACCTGGATCTCGTAAAGTTGTAATTGCAACAAATATCGCTGAAACAAGTCTTACCATTGATGGTATTTATTATGTCGTTGATCCAGGATTTGTTAAACAAAAAGTTTATAATTCGAAAACTGGTATGGACAGTCTGATTGTGACGCCGATCAGCCAAGCTGCAGCAAAGCAGCGGGCAGGTCGCGCGGGAAGAACTGGTCCTGGAAAATGTTATAGACTCTACACAGAAAGAGCTTATAGAGATGAAATGTTACCGACACCCGTTCCTGAAATTCAACGAACGAATTTAGCGACCACAGTATTACAATTAAAAACAATGGGTATTAATGATTTAATAAACTTCGGATTCATGGATCCTCCTCCTGCAGAATCATTGGTAATGGCTCTTGAGTTATTGCACAGTCTCAGTGCTTTAGATAATGAGGGTTTACTCACAAGATTGGGAAGAAGAATGGCTGAATTTCCATTAGAACCCAACTTATCAAAGATGTTAATTATGAGTGTCCACTTGCAATGCTCTGACGAAATACTGACCATTGTTAGTATGTTGTCTGTGCAAAATGTCTTTTATCGGCCGAAAGACAAACAAGCACTGGCTGATCAGAAAAAGGCTAAATTTAATCAAGCCGAAGGTGATCATCTTACTCTTTTAGCAGTTTATAATTCTTGGAAAAACAATAAATTCAGTAACGCATGGTGTTATGAGAACTTTGTTCAAATACGAACATTGAAACGAGCTCAAGATGTGCGAAAACAGCTGTTAGGAATTATGGACAGGCACAAGCTTGATGTCGTATCAGCAGGAAAAAATACTGTTAGGGTTCAAAAAGCTGTCTGCTCAGGGTTCTTTAGAAATGCAGCAAAGAAAGATCCTCAAGAAGGCTATCGTACTTTGGTCGATAGCCAAGTGGTGTACATCCATCCATCCAGCGCATTATTTAATCGCCAACCTGAGTGGGTAATTTACCACGAGTTGGTCCAAACAACTAAAGAATATATGAGAGAAGTCACGACCATTGATCCAAAATGGCTCGTCGAATTCGCTCCAGCTTTCTTCAAATTTAGTGACCCTACTAAACTTAGTAAATTCAAGAAAAATCAACGTCTTGAACCACTTTACAACAAATATGAAGAACCCAACGCTTGGAGAATTTCACGAGTCCGACGGCGACGGAATTAAATTTATAATATTTATATGTATATATTTACATGTGTATTAGCTTTTTTATGACATCATTATGTGATAATTATTTTTAGAGTAATCTATTAGAAAATAAAATGACATTATTACCATTTCATTGTAAATATTTGTAAAATATATTTATTATAGAAAAAATAAATGAATTAAGTACGTTTTAACAATTAATAAATATTTTTGCTTACATTTCTTAAATTATTGTTTATAATTTAATTGTTTACTTTATTAATTACTTCCGCTAAAATTAATTGATGATTTACATTCATTATACTACAATTGAAAATACTTCAATCAATAATCTATGTAATAACCCGAAAAATTGATACAATTATAATTTCACTTTTGTGTTTATCTAGCTTTAGTGTTTTAAAGCTTATTGCAATTAGAATATTTATATTCAAATTTGTTATTATTACTTAACTTTTTAATAAATCATTTGTTAAATTCTATAATAATAATATATGATAATATTGTCTTTATTTAATGTGTAAAATAATTTTTTGTTTTTTTTTAATATCACTCAAAAAAAATATAAATAATTACATGTTTTACTATCGTTTATAAGCAAATATTATTGTTTTAATTACATTAATTATATATATGAACTAAATTTCATATTAAATAATTATTGAAATAAAAAAAAAATTTTAATATACCACGTTTTTCAAACAAACTAAAAAGTAAGATTTGACACGAGAAACGTGCGGCGCATGCAACAGATAATTGATGCATAATAGTTCAACCAAGAATTTTATTGCTCTGCAAATGATATGAACCGTTGTGTAAGTTCTCTCATTGATAGCTCCTCTCTCCACTTCTTACAGTTATGTATTGCATACGCCGCACGTTTCCCGTTTTAAATCTTACAAGTATTTTCATAGCTATTAAAAATTCACAATCACTAATTTTCCGGACTACTTATTAAAAATTTTTATTTTATTTCAATATTCATTTTCTGCTTTTTAGTATTGCATGTGTGAAACTTGCAATCGATTTTAAACACTTTTATAAGATAATGACAGAGACATAATGCGAAAAATTTCAGGTTTATTTCTGATTCTTTTCACCTGATCATATCTGAAATAACAAAATCGTTATATTTGTCTATCAATAATATATCAAACTATTTAATTATTTATTTTTTTTTTTTTTTTTCTAAAAAATAAAATTAAGAAGCAAACAAAAGTAAGTTTTTTATAAGATTTAAAAAATATTAAAATAAATTAAAGCTAAATCTTTTTTAGTTAAAAATTTTAAATACATGGCTCTATTCATGATGGTGGAGATCCAAGTCCTCGCATTTTTTCCATCTCCTTCATTGCATCGTCATTACACGGTGTGTCCCCTATCCAAAAATCCCCATAGAATCCACTCAACTGCGACAAAAACCGCATAGAAACCAATACAGTCTATAAGATTCTATGCGGTTTTTGTCGCAGTTGAGTGGATTCCATGGGAATTTTTGGATAGGGTTGCCAGTCAGTTTTAAGTAATCGAACTCTATTATTCTTAATCCATCGAATGATCTGACACGACTTAATGCAACATATCCAGAACTTAGTTTTAAATTGATTATAAAAATTTGTATTGAACAGACAAACAAACGAATACGAAAGCGAATTAATGTTGCATTGTCCCGGGTCGAAATTTAAGTCGTATATTGAACGCAATCTTTCTTATTATTATTATTGCTGTTATTTTTGTAATTGTTATATTTTGTTTTTTAACTTTCCGTTATGAAAATTGAAAATTTTCTAAAAAACGTAAGTTGTTGTTTTCGGTCCGATTTTCGAAAATCGAGTTTTCATCAGATCTCGACATTTTGAGATCTAGAAAGCTAATCTATTTCTGGATGGACGTCCACCCGTGTGTGTGAGTGTATGGATATGTGTAAACTAATTTTTGTCGTACGATATCTTTGAAACGAATCAACCGATTTGGACATGCTTGCCCGCAATCGAGTGGGTTCATTGAGACTTAAAGATCTGATTAGATTTTGAAGGCGATTAATCACATCCCTGATTAGAAAATACGATTAATGACGATTAAAAATGTTTTAATCGTTTTGAATCGTCAATTGATGATTAAAGATGATTAAAAACGATTAAATTTTTAATCGTTTTTAATCTTTATGCAGGACCAGAAATTGCTATATATTATTTTACGATTAAAGACGATTAATAATGATTAAAAATTTCAAATAGTTATGAATCGGCTTTAATCGTAAAATAATATATAGCAATTTCTGGTTCCGAATGAAGATTAAAGACGATTCATGAGGATTTGAAATTTTTGATCCTCATTAATCGTAAAATAATAAATCATCTTTTGAGGATTAGAGACGTTTAAATGTGAAAAATCATGAGGATTATGACGATTAAAGACAATTAATGATGATTAAATTTTAAATCGTTTTTAATCCTCACGAATCGTTTCGTTTAATCAGAGATAGTTTACAAATTGAACGAAAAATAAAAATAAAAATAAAAAATTTTTTTGTTTAGATTTTTTCATATAACTCATAAACTACTTGCCCCATTTGCCTCAAAATGTAATCAGTTCTAGACTGTAAAAAGAGCGGTGTTAAAAATGGACTCATTATAACTCCGCGCGGTGTAAAAATGAAATTACACCGGTGTAGGACGCGTAATTCAGTGATATTAAAATACCGGTGTTAAACCGGTATAATGCGGAGTAACTGGTGTAAAAGCGGGGTAAACTGCGCCCGCTCAGAGTATTAACAGTGGAAAGCTTATAAAACGCAAAAAATCTTCACACACACACACACACACGCACTCAAACACGCGTATGCACACATAGACACGCACACACATATGCGTACATAAGCACGCACGGACACGTGCGCACACACTCGCGAAAAAACAAATGCTTTATATTAAGTATATTGATGGAGTTGATGCTTTTTAATAACATCTTATTTATATTAAAGATATATTATTGATAATAAATATATATAGTTATAATTTAAACAGTGACAAAATTTTAGAGTATTTAATATCACGGAGAAAAAAATTACAGAATTTTTACTAATTTTGAAAAAAAAATTGCAACTCGAGATAGTAAGCTCAAACTATTAAAAAGAATTAAAACTTTTACATAACGAAGTAAAAATTACAACATAATTATTATTTAGAATAATAATATCTGTTGATTATAAAAATTACTGCATTTAAGATAAAATTTATTAACGGCAAAATGAAAACTATAATGTACTAATCATTTTGCACGTCTCAACGCGAAGCGGTTGAGTAGTGCTTTACTCTCACTCTCTCAAGGCCAAGCAATTACCTCGGCTTAAATTGCTTTTATCCGATCTGTTTTGCACTTTGAGTATTAAATGAGTTGACAAATATCAACAATAACAGTTTTTTATGACAGTAGATACTTTAAAAAACACTATTTTTTCTAAATAGTAAAAAAAAAACCGTTTTGAAAAAATGTTTCGGTGGACGTGGGGTTGTCTATGTGCGGATGATGTATGTGGTCACGATACGCCCAAAAAACTTTACTTTTTAAGTCAATTTTTTTTTCATTCGCTTCAGTATATCATTCTGAGTAATATCCTATTTAAAATTATCGTCTAAATCAATGTAATTTAATTAAAAAATGAATAAATTCATTAACAGTAAACAGTCTTTTTTGTATATCTATATATATATATAAATAGTTCAACCTTTGACCACACATGGGCGCTTCCGATCATCTCAGTTTTATGGTATAGATACAAGTTTACTCAAAACTTCTTTACTCAAGCCCACGGACGACATCTTTACTCAGCGACAACTGTATTCAAAGACAACTTTACTCAATGATATAGATACAGGTTATAGATACAGACATCGATGTCTGTGAGTAAAGATGATATAGACATGAAATGAACTATACTTATAAAAATCTATATCATTGAATAAAGTTATCTCTGAATACAGTTGTCGCTGAGTAAAGATGTCGTCCGTGAGCTTGAGTAAAGAAGTTTTGAGTAAACCTGTATCTATATCATTGAGTAAAGTTGTCTTTGAATACAGTTGTCGCTGAGTAAAGATGTCGTCCGTGGGCTTGAGTAAACTTGTATCTATACCCTCAGTAAGACGTCTTTAAAAAGAGTTCTTAAAAAGTTCTTTTTTCTGACTTCATAAACAAGACTTCATTATGAATTTACCATGACGTCTTAAGGAGCTCCTAATTTTGACTTAATAAAGAAGTTTAAAATAGAAAACATTTAGACGTCCCAAACCGACGTCTTATTTATGGAGTCTTCAAGAACTCTTAATTAAGAGTTCTTAAAAATGACACCTTTAAGAAGTCACTATAAGAATTCTTGAAGATGCCTTCAAAAAGACGTCGTAAAACAGTCATTCCGACTTGAATGCTGACTGGGCATGCGCGTCGGGAGACGCGTATTCAAGTAATATAGTATAGTATACTAGCTACTGACGAACAGGGCACACACAACACACACACACATACACACACACACACACACACACACACACACACCCATATGTTGAATGGAAAATCACTTTTACGAGACGCACATACACACAACATTCACAATGTTTCCAATTTTACTTGGGGAAAATTCCTTTGTTGGCATTGTAAATTTTACTTTGTCAACATGTGGATTGTTACTATGTCACATGGTAAATTTTTCTTTGTTACATAGGAATTATTCCTATATTGAAAATGTAAATTTTCCCATATCAACATTGGAAAAATAACTATGTAATATAGGAACAATTCCAATGTTAACATGGGAAAAATTTCCATGTATATACACTGTAAAAAATGATTCCTGACATCAAACCAAATTCGTTTGGCTCAAGTTCTTCATACGTTTGGATACAGCCAAGCGCGTCAAGCGATTGAGTCTACCGCCCTCTACGTTTGACAGTATATTTTGCTCCAACTGAGAGTTTCTTGAGAGAAGGTACCAAGTCGTTCGAACTAACTCCATAGTATTTGATACAACTCAGTAACTTTTTTCATTTAAAAAAAAAATAGAAATTAGTTCAAGTCATTAATGCTGTTGATACAATAATGATTTTTGTTTTACATAAAATAATTAAGAATTCCACTCAAAGTAAATTTTAAGGTATGATTAAAGGTATGAATTTTCACTTAAGTCAAAATTTTATTAAAGCAAATGAATTTTAGTGTTGAAAGTAATACTTTTTTAGGTCTGTAGAAACTGCCCATGCAATTGATTCAATAAAAAAACGAGTTATTTCAAATTGCTGTATTGGATTGATCCAAAAAAACAGTAATTTGAATCAAATGAATATTGCCTTTAATTATCTCATTAAAAATTCATTAAAAAAAATTTCTTTTTTTCTTATGTATTTATTTATTTTTAATATTGTTTTATTTTTATTATTATTATTATTATTATTTTTTTTTTTTTTTTTTTTTTTTTTTATTATTATTATTATTAAGTATTGGGACAATTACATTATATTATTATATTACATCGATTATACTTTACAAATCATCCTAACATACTCACAGTTTTTAGTGAAAAATTAAATAATTTTAATATTACCATCCGGAGGATTCGAAGCCCAGCACCTTACGCGCGAGAGCAAGACGGTTTTTTTTTTTTTGAATAGTTTATTTGCTTTTTTGTGATCTTACATTTCTTTTACAATATATTTTATTGCTTAATTTAGCCGCAATGAACTTAAAAAATAGCCAATACAATGTCTTAGGACTTTTGGTAAGTTGCTGGTCCCTAGGTGGGCAGCTCGCAACTATATTAATCTTATTACTGCAGTCTTATCAGTAGTAATACTACATTTTTTTTATTTTTTTTTTATCTTACTTTTAACTTAATTTAATTTTAGTAATGATGTTTTTCTTTTCTTATATATATACCCTCGCGGAATTGCCATGAAGGTATTTCTACGGTATTTTCCCGGTATTTTTTGGGTATAAGTATTATTACGGTATACCCACGGTATAAATGGGGTATGTTTGTGAAATTTTATTACCGCATTAATACCGTAAATATATTGTGTTGATACCAAATTTATTTAGGGACTATACCGTATTTATACTGCGGTTATACCGAATTTACGCTCTCGCTATACCGTATTTATACGATGATTATACTTCATTTGTATAGTTTTTATGCTGTACTTAAACGTCGGTTATACCGTATTTATACGGCCGCTATACCTCATTTAAACAGTGGTTACACGGTATTCATACAATGTTCGCACCATATTTATACGGTGTTTATGCCGTATATATATATAGTGGTTATGCCGCATTTATACGGTGATTATGCCGTCTCACTCTTACAAGCTGAAAAATACTTTTCATATCTTTTAGTTTTATTAACAAGCAATCTTCAGATTCTATAACAGATACAATATGTTTTACTACTACTTGCATTCTTAAATGACTCATCTCTTCACTATGTTCTGCTTTCAATTGTTCAATAAAAAAATCCAGTTCATTTTCACTTTCAAAAAAAAATTTTTTTCAAAAAATTTCTCTCATATTAAAAAATGAAAATCTTGAAACTGGAAAAAAATTTTCAATTTAAAAAAAAATATGCTGACTTGAGGAAAAAAAATTTTGATTCAAGATGAAAATTTCAAGATAATTATTTACTTGGTGCAAGAAGATTTTAGTTTTCTGAATCCTTAAAACAAAATTTCTTGAATCAGGAATTTTTTTCTTGATTCGAGTTAACTGTTTTTTCTATGTAGTAATAATTCGCAAGAACATCAGATAATTTCGAAATACATTTAGGATCAATATTAATAACTAGAATTATTTTATGATTAAAAATTATAAAAGTTCTTCAATTTAAAGATGTTTAAACACTGCAGTGCTTATGTAGTATGGGTATTTTGACATAAAAGTTTTTGTTTCTTAATATAAGAGATATTTTATTGAAGAAAGCCGTGCCAGGTTATTGTAGCAATATTGCATTTTTTTGTTTGAAAAAAATAAAATTTCTTGAAATAATTACTATTTATTTAACGCAAGAATTTTCGTATGCTCCAACCAAGAAAAAAAAGTTGCTCAAACCGAGAGTAAAATTTCTTGGTAGAAAAGATATATATGGAGGAGAGGGAAGCCGTATAAGCTCCGTATAAACGCAGTATAAGCTCTATAGAAATACCTTAATTAAATTCACAAATATACCGTATAAATACGGTAAAACTACTTGTTATCGACTACGTTTATACTCTTTTAATACAGTGTTCAAACCGTATCATGAAAACCGCGAGGGTATAGCTTTGATGTAAAAATACAAAAACTTCATCTATGCTACGTGTCTCTAGAATAATTAAAAAATAAATTGACTATATACACTATTTACAATATATACAAAGTTAGAGGACAGTCCACCCATTGACCTTTTTTCTCTTGAGATGCTTTCTGTGTGGCGTTTCTTCTGTTAGCCACCAATATTTTACGTTTAGTCTTCTGAAGTCAAGTTCGTCTCGTTTGGGTATAGAGGTAGAGTGGTTGAAGTCGTGTCTGTAGTTATTGCTGCTGTCGGTCTGATATCTTATTCTTTTATCATTTATAAGTCTTTTATAATGGTATATGACTGGAATATTGTTGCTGTCCTGTTTTAAATCTTTTTTGTCGTAGTATATAAACATATGTGGAAAAATATATCCAGAGGAATTATATTTTTCAGCTTCGGAGTCGTCTATGTCACTGATCTTTATTATTTCGTCGTTGTCGAGGTTGGGTAAGTGACTGTCATAGTCTCTGTTTAAGCTGATGATGAAGTTGTCGATTCTTGGGATGTCTGACTTGTCGTATAGGTCTTTGTTACTCGTTCGTCGTATGTAGTTTGATGCACTCGACCTGTACATGCCAGTGTACGCTCTGAGGCATTTTCTTTCGAATATTCTTAACTTTTCCATAGTTGCCGCATTAATGTTCCACCAAATTGGTGATCCATATGTCAAAATTGGCCGGATGAGTAGTTGGCAACAGATTATTTTTGCCCTGGCGTACAGATGTTTGCGATAAAAAATTCTTTTATTTCCTTGGAAAGCTTTATTGGCATTCTCAAGCTGTTTGTCGACGTGGTTATTTAATTTTAGCAGGTGGTCCAGATGGAACCCTAGGTATTTAACATTATTCTTGTGTGGGACTGTCATCATCTCACCAGTGTCTGGGTGCTTCGTATAAAGCTGGAAGTTTCTTATTTTTGCTTTTGTTTCAACGTTGCCTCTCATGAGTCTCCGGAAAAGGATGGACTCGCATTTTTCTGGGTTGATCCGAAGATTCCATTGCTGGTAAAATTTATTAATCATGTTCAGGAGCTCATTTAGCTTTTCTTTTAGCCATGTTAAATTGTTGCTGCTCATATAGGCGATGAAGTCGTCAGCAAATGCTATGCCGTCCTTATCAAATTCTGAGTTCACACCAAACATTCTCAGTAGTCTGCTGGTATAGATGTTAAATAACAGGGACGAGTTGACGGTGCCCTGTTGTAGGCCTTTTTTTATTGTGAATTTATTTCTTGAGTAATTAGTGCCGTCCCAGATCTTGAATGTTTTGCCATGTATCGTGTCGTGTATCAGTAATATGGGCCAGGTCTCGAGATTGCATCTGATCAGCGTGAATATAAGACCCGCCAGCCATACCGTCGAATGCTTTTTCTAAGTCTATTAAAACTGCAGCTGTATAGTCATTAAAATGTAGTCCTCTGTTAATGTCTGAAACTAGTTTGTGCGTCGCGTGTACTGTTGAGTGCTGTGGTTTGAATCCAAATTGTTGGTCCGGTATTATTTTATTGTCTGTGCAGAACTTTGTTAAGATGTTGTTTATGTGAATTTCATAAACTTTGCTGAGGTTACTCGTAAGACTGATGGGTCTGTAGCTGATTGGTTTTGATGGATCCTTATTCTTCTTTAATATCGGGAGAACTTTAGCGTTTTTCCAGGCTCTTGGGAAGTATGCAAGAGTAAGACGGTTTACCGCTACGCTACGGAACCAGTAGGAAAGTTTTGGTTTAGTTGTGCTTCTAGTACTTTGTTTTCATATTGAACGCATATATGCAGTCAATTCCCAGATAGCATCCAAATCAGAAAGATTTCTTAAAAATGTCTTTCCAAAGACTTTCTTAAGAACTCCGAATATGTCGTCTTAAAGACCTCATTTTTCGGAACTCTTAATTAAGAAGTCTTTAAGAAGTTTTTTTTTTAATTCTATAAGACATCATAGATATGAGCTCTTTAAGAGGTATTTGTTTTGACTTCCCAAGTCATCAGGAATATGAGCTCTTTAAGAGTTCTTCTTTTCTGACTTCGTAAGACATCAAGAATATGAGCTCTTGAACAGGTCTTTTTTCTGATTTTGTAAGTCGTCAAAATATCGGACTTAGAAAAATTTTTTTCATATTATTTAAAAATTTTAAAAATGATAACAAAATAAAAATAACCGCATTCGAGTGAACTCATTTCGCTATGTATTCATTTTTGTATTTTAAATGGATTATTATAAATAATAAAACGTTCAGTAATTCTACTTATTGACAATTAAATCGATAATTATAAATCGAAAGGTATTTTTTTTATTTTTGTATATAACAGTCGATATCAAGTTTTTTATCGTTGCTATAAGTCGTTTATAATTTTATGTGAGCATAAGAGCTTATGCAGAAAAAATAAATACATTATCTCATCGGGAGCAGCTAGCCAAGTCAGACCAGGGGACACCACATCATCAATGGAGTTAATCAGCATTAATCATGGCAAATACTTGGATGGGTGAACGCTAGTAAATCTATACTCTTGGCTGCAGGAGACAAGATTTTTTTTTATTTCGAATAGAATATATCTTAATGTAATTGATTCTCTTCAATTTAAGCTTTTTTTTAACATTAATTACCATTAAAACTAAAAATGTCTCCTATAAACTATTTTTTTTCTGGAGTCAAAGAGGGTTCTTAATTCTGACTTCTTTAAGAACTCTTTTTTTTGAAGTCAGAAAAAAGAGCTCTTTAAGAACTCTCTCTATGAAGTCCTGATTTACTCTTTAAGTGGCGCATTCGACGTCCTCAAGACGTCTTGGAGACCGCGTTTTGATCAAAATTCTGACGTCTAAATCTTAAATAAGAGTTCTTTAAGAACTGTAAAAGACGACATATTGCTATCTGGGTTGCTTATAGATTGATCTAAACGAGATAAATATGTGACTCTTTTTATATTAGGAGTACAAATAAATTTCCGCCGTTTTATTGTAGATGGCGCGGCACGGAGTTTCGGTTAGCTTTCGCAGATGATAACCGGCTTAAAAAATAGTTTGGACATTCAAGAACAACATAACCTATTAATATCATTGATTTTATATTGGTAAAATATAATTTTTATAAGTTGAAAATGTCAAAATTTGAGCCAAGTAAGCGTCATTTGCGGGAAATATTAGTTTACTTCTTTAATTTAAAGAAATCTGCTGCTGAGGCGCATCAATTGCTCGTAGAAGCATATGGTGAGGGTGCTTTGAGTGAGAGAACGTGCCGAGAGTGGTTTCAAAAGTTTAAAAACGGTGATTTCGACGTAGAAGACAAAGATCGCAGTGGAAGGCCAAAAATTTACGAGGATGCAGAATTGGAGGAATTATTGGAGGAAGATTCATCTCAAACACAAAAAGAACTTGCTCTAACATTAGAAGTCACTCCAGCAAGCAGTCTCACATCGTTTAAAATCATTAGGAATGATTTATAAACAAGGAAATTGGGTTCCGTATGAATTAAAGCCGAGAGATATTGAACGCCGATTATGCTTAAGTGAAATGCTGCTAGCTAGACATAAAAAAAAGGGTTTTTTACATCGTATCATAACTGGTGATGAGAAGTGGATACATTATGACAATCCACAAAGAAGAAAATCATGGGGATTACCTGGCCACGCGTCAACATCAACAGCAAAACCGAATATTCACGGAAAAAAACTTATGCTGTGTATTTGGTGGGATCAGCTAGGTGTAGTGTATTATGAGTTGCTTAATCCGAGCGAAACAATTACTGGAGCCCTCTATCGAACACAATTGATGAGATTGAGCCGAGCTCTGAAGGAAAAACGCCCTCAATACTATTCTAGACACGAAAAAATTATTCTTCTGCATGACAATGCTCGTCCACATGTTGCGGCTCCCGTGAAAAAGTACTTGGAAACACTTGATTGGGAAGTGTTACCCCACCCGCCGTATTCACCAGACATTGCACCGTCCGATTATCACCTGTTCCGGTCCATGGCACATGCTCTGACGGCGCAGCGGTTCACATCGTATGAGGATACCAAAAATTGGGTTGATTCGTGGATAGCCTCAAAAGACAAGGAGTTCTTCAGACGTGGGATTCGAATGCTGCCTGAAAAATGGGAAAAAGTGGTTGCAAGTGATGGGCAATATTTTAAATAAATTTATATTACCGTTCTTCTATAATAAATATTTAATTTGTGTTAAAAAACGGCGGAAACTTATTTGTAACCCTAATAGATAAATTTTGTTATCGAATCGATAGTATAAAGACTTCCATTCAAATATAGTTCGATATTTTGTAACTAATACATTTATATTTTTGTCGAGTATTTTTCAGTTTTAATGTGAGTGCGTGAAATTATTCCTTTAACCTCATCGGATTCTCTCTCCAATTGGATCACCTTCAATCACCTTACAATTTACTTTGAGTGGAATTTTTAATTATTTTATGTAAAACAAAAATCATGATTGTATCAACAGCATTAATGACTTGAAATAATTTCTAATTTTTTTTAAATGAAAAAAGTTACTGAGTTGTATCAAATACTATGGAGTTAGTTCGAACGACTTGGTACCTTCTCTCAAGAAACTCTCAGTTGGAGCAAAATATACTGTCAAACGTAGAGGGCGGTAGACTCAATCGCTTGACGCGCTTGGCTGTATCCAAGCATGGATAACTTGAGCCAAACGAATCTGGTTTGATGTCAGGAATCATTTTTCACAGTGTACCAACGAAGACCCGATAAGGATCTCTTCCACAATTAAAAAGTAGATTTTGGAGGGTATTTTGACATTCCTGCCGACTGTAAATTTACCCTACATTTGGTAAAAGTGGACAAAACTCCCAAAGTTAGGTCAGATTTACAGTTCTGCTCAATAGCTTGCCTTATTGCTCGAATGTAATTTTACCTTCAATATCCTCATATAACTATGATTTCAGCCTCAATAACCTAATTTAGAATATGGAGGGCAAATCCACATTTCAAATTTCGACTCGGGACATGTTTGTGGTAAACTTGAATTATGATTCCAAGTTGAGCTTACTCAACCAAGTGGCACTGAAAGTAGTTACCAAAATTCACTTTTGCATTCTACAACATACCAATGATAATTGGCCTTCATATACAGGCCAAGGACACAATGAGTCTTATAATCAATCATATCCAAGAACAGTATTTTTCTCAAATCTGTCATAATTTTTAAGCAAATTTAAACAATTATTTTTATAAATTTATCAAAAAGAGCTATACTATGCTGACTATTATTTGGAAAGTGAGATACCCAAATGATTAACCATTGGCTTTATTCATTTTCTTTTAGGCTCGTACTAATAAATTTTAGAGTAATTTAACAAAAATAATTAATAGTTATGATTTCAAAAATCTTTACTGAACAAAGCAAAAAAAGCGTAATAAATAAATGTAGATTTTGAAATTAATTAAATCAGTATGTTACAGATTAAAATAAATTGAAAAAAATAATTGTACCTATATATTTAGGTGAATATTTTTTTCAAAATTTTTTGTCAACGTAAAAATCTAAAACGAAATTCACCGATTCAAATAGTCCAGGCTAATGAAATTGTAGAGACATCAATAAAGTAAAGTTGTAAAATAAATAAATTCTGTTATAAGTACATATTAATAATTTTTTATTGTCAGATTTATCAGTATAAGATAGTTTGAATGAAAAATTATTTACATATGTCACGAATTAAACAAATATATACACAATTAGAATTTATACTAAACAATTATTTGGGTACTTCTAAGCGTCACAGGAAAATTAATAGATTTTTATACCTTTTTTCAAGTAAATAGGATTGATTGGATCATATTCGCAAAATCCCAATTTTAGCCATGATAATTTATTACAGTAATGGAAGGAATCACAATCACAGGACGATTTACACTGTCGTTATGAAACAAAGCAAAAAAAATTAACAATTGTGAATATTTTAACTAATTTTTTTTATAAAATAAAATAAAAAAATGTATACATACCAGTTTAGCATATCCAGTTGGGATTTCGAATATCATGATTATAGCTAATCCAATTAGAAAAATTAAAGAAATTTTAATCGACATATTTTGATTGATAAGTTTTAACACACGAACAAACTGCAATAATTTAACATCATAAAAAACGATTATTTATCATAAATTTATTTATCTTTAAAATTAATAATTGGGAATTATAATAAGAATAAATTGAAGTCATTGAATTAAAGGGTAAAAAATATTAATAAAAAAAAAAAAGTAAAATTTAAAATTAAAATTAACTTACAAAAATATTATTGAACACAGTCGGTACAATATATCTTACTGTCTTACTCACTTATAGGATAATTTTTTTGATAACATATCGTCTCATTTACACATATTTGGTATATTTAGAATCAAATTTACATACCCAATTAAAATATATGACGCATGTAACACATTATTTAACTTAAAATTTATTTAAAGAATTATTTATCTCTATCCAAATGTGTCATTATATATATTCGCTGCTAATTAAAACGGAAGATATATTATCAAACGTCATGTTTATTTCCACTGATTATCGGGGTAATCGTTTATATTAATCTTTGAGTTATCGTCAGTATGCTTATGAAGACCTCGAAGTTGTCATTTCACGTTTTTAATCGTTTGTTTCTTCAAGCAGAATTTCAATCAACAACTTTAGAATAATTAACATTTAAAACTTAAAAAAACTAGAAATAAAGACTCTCATTGATTGTTTTTTTTTTTTTTTTTCTTCTTCAAGCCATACTTTAATTCTCCGTGCAATGCAATATCTTACATCTTTTACTGTTATCAGGTATGATTTTGTTAACCAACCGTCGTTAGAATAAGTTGTAAAAAGTATGCACAAAAAAATTATTTCAAGCTTCTCAGATGCATCTATAATAACTTTTTTCTGTCAAGTTTCAATTTTTCCATTTAAAAGAAAACAAATTTTTACTGTCCTACTTTCAGCATCATTATCAAGTATTATTTTTTAAAAATACAAATATAAAGAAAAATTCCTTGTAGCATTTATAGAAGTACAATAATTATATCTTTATTATAATTTTATTTTGTTTACATTTTTCTTATAAATTTGTTTATCATAGACTTCAGTAATATTCTACTGACTATAATATATAATTAAATGTAATGAATTTTATTGATATCTTATGTATCTACAAATTCTTCACAAACGTTATAAACAAAACCTACTATGAAAAATAATTACTTATAATAATGAATAAAATAAAATAATAATTCTATTAAATTTCTTATATTATATAAATGCTTGAATTAATGTATGAATTGTCGTACTGAATAAATGCATAATACTTATAGATAAGTAATGATTTGAAACTATTGAAGTAAGGTATTTAGTACTTATTATTCAAACAAAGTAATAAAGAAAAAAAAACCAAATGAAAAAGAAATAATTGTTATTTAAGTACGTGTTAAAATCTAGATCAACTTAAACTTTAAGCTCCCATTGTATATTCTGCTTCTTTATAATATTGAACTAGATTTTAAATATTTTAAATCAATCTGAAACAAATAGTAATTTCATAAATTTTATGCATCAATCAAAAAAGTAAACAATAAAAAAAAAATGTTTTACTTTTATTCAAGCAGTTAAACGGTCAGATTTGTAGTCATCGCGGTCATTTAACTTCTTAGCAACATCAGCAATCAGTTGTCTGTATTTATGTGAATCGATGTTCTTGCTTAGTTGGTAAAAAATAAACCAATCACCAATTTCAAACTCTCGAGTAATTATGTATACATGATGTGATAATGAAAGACGAGAACAAGCGCTTAAAAGTTTAGCACGAAATTGTCTTGGTCCCATAATAACAGCAATACGATAAATTAAACTCAAGCCACTCAAAATTCCAAGAATTATAAACCAGAACCAGATGAAAATATAAATTTTTTCATTAATAACATTGAGTGGTAATACACATAGTCCGTCAATTTTTTCAATTGTACCAGAACTACCGAACATATGAAATGAACACTTGGTAATTTTAGGAAATATACGTGACATTGGATCTATTCTATCGTAAGATTCCATTTCAGCGAATTTAATAACGTCTGTACCGAAACTTCTAAATTCACCATCAAGAAATACATCTATTAAATAAATCTGTCCAATGACATTGATAAAATTCAATATTTCACACAGAAAAAAACGATACGCATAAAAATTTTGTGCTCCATTATTTTCAGTTAAATAACTAACTAATGATTGATAATTCTTTTCTGTTTTTTCAGCATCGCTTGTAATAGGACAGTTGAGATCCTGCATCAGCATTTTTATCCTACCACCTTCCCAAATTTTCCATAGATAACGCGGTATGTAAAATAATATACCTTGAAAGAATAGCATAAAACAAACCCACTGGTAATACTTGTGATACTTAACGCCTTCGTTGGATCTGCCAATTCCTACACCTGGATATACAATACTCTTGCCAATGGTACCAGTCAAATTGGGCATCGTAAAGGTAGATAGCACCCAACAGTAAGTATCCATAACGTTTTGTGGTACTTTATCATTACCACTAGTACAATCAATTGGATCTCCAACAAATTGTTTACAGGTGATCAGTACGGAAAAAACGACAAGTAAAATCATCGTTGCCTTATAATGCAAACGAAATACATTATTGTCAATACACACCTGGTCAATTTTTAGCAAACCTTTTACTTTGCTCAGTACTTCGAACATTATCAATTATATTTTTATATTTAAAAAAAAAATTTGTTCTTTTATTTCTGCCTAAAACAATAAATCATTTTTACGTTAGAAATAATTATTTTTTTATACATATCGTATTAATTTAATAAAAAATTTACGTGCATTACTATTTACCACACGTTTTTACGTTTTTTTTTTATTTCCGTACCTTTTTTTTTCCTTCTAACAAACCACGAGCTATTTACAAAACCGTAAGTATGTACTTCGTAAATGTATTGTGCTTTTAATTTTTTATCATGTGGTACTAATAATTGTCAATTAGATCTAAATTACATCAGACTATAAAAATTAACCTTAATAATAAAACTTTGTTTTACTTTCTTTTATTTTATTAGGGATATAATTATACAATAACTTATTACTTTTTTTTTTTTGTTTTTGAAGATCTATTCTGTTTTCTTTGTTCGTTGTCCCTTTGTTACGCGTGTGTGTGTAGACCGTGTAGGCTATCCCCACTTTTTATTCAGTCATCTTCGAGTCTCGTGCCATTATATAGTAGTCCCGGCGAAAAAGTCGTCCTAAAATGCCTAGTGGGGGTATAGGAAATACGTGCTAACTAATGGTAGTGGGAGGACGACTTTTTCGCCGGGACTACTATAAATGATACCAACTGTTGCATTTATTGGGTATGTTAGATATGTATATAAATATTTTTAATATACATATATTATTATTGTGTATACATTACAAGTTAAAGGATACTTTATTATTATACAACGAAGGTAAGTAATTTATTTAAAATTTTAATAAGTAATTACATTATAATTTTGATTATAAACATTATTTTAGATAAATCTATTTATTTATATAGATAAATTTAATTTATAATAAAATATAAGAGGAAGGAGATAAAGTAAAAAATTATTATTTACATCATATATTTAAAGAACATTAATTATAGAAAATATGAATAATTTAAAAGAAATTAAGAGATATTTAGCAGAAAATGAAGATATAAATCTACTGTGTACTTCTTGTGAGAAGAGTTCAGCTAAAATAATATCGATTTGCGAAGATTGTAAAGAACTGTTATGTTTTAATTGTCATTATGCTCATAAGAACACACTTAATTTGGAAAATCATGCAATTATATTTTTAAACAACACTACAGTATTTGAATTCGACGATACTGAATATAAAAAAAGATTAAATGAACTGGAGAATGAGTATGAAAAAGAAAAAACCGAAATTGATGCAATGTATCATAAATCTAAAAATGAATTAAAAGAACGTAGAGACAAACTTTTGAGAGAATGCATTGAATTTTATAAAACACAAAAGGATGAGATGAAAGCCATTTATGAAGAGTATAAAAATTTATACTTTATTTATTTATTTTGTTATTATACAACTGAGAAATCCGTAATTAATTAATTACATTTTATTTGTTTCAGGGCCAAGATGAATTTAATAAAAAAGATTCGTGACGTATATAAAGATTTATTAGATTCAGAACATCATGATTTAATATCAAATGTTTCTAATAATGATCAAAAATCATTATCGATACAAGTAACTAATCTGAAGAATTCATCAAACGTTAATGTCGAATTGTCTATTACTAATGATAGTAATAATAGAAGCCTATTTGACGAACTAATAAGTGAATTGTATGAAGAATTAAAACAAGAAGGTATAGTTTAAATATCAATGTCTTTTGTTGTTATTATAATACAAGAAATAAATAATGAATTTTTTTTTTTTTTTTTTTTTTTTTTTCAATAGAAAATTTTGTGTTTGATATTGCAGAACGCTTTACTAAATTGAGTATTACAAGCTCAGATCTTTAACTCATTAATAATTACTGCACAAAGTTTCTTTCAATACTTTTATTTTATAAACTATATTTTATGAGTGTGAATGTAACTGACAAATGAGAATTTATCAATGATCCTGAAGTTTGCAGAAATTGAACAATTTTCGATTTTTTTTTTCACAATTTAATTAGAAAAAAAAATATGCACATGTAAAAAATTTGAAAAAAAATAGGTGCAATTTCTTGAAATGTTTTTTTTTTTTTAAATCCACAAATTATTAGACGTCGACTAGTTTCAGTATCATTTTTAAAATTTTTGAATAAATAAAATAAATGTCAGTATAGAAGAAAAAAAAATTTTTTAAATGCGTATTTCGATCAATGAAAAAATAGTACGCGCATTTTTTTTAATTTCATTATTTTAATTAATTAATTTATTTATTTATTTGTGTCTGCTACATTCACACTCATAATATTTTCATAATTTAAAAAAAAATTATTTTTAAGTACTAAAATCAAGTCTATTCTTTTGGGGCTAAATAATATATTAGCTATATATTTTCACATATGAAAAATATATGTATTTTAATATCGACATCATTGTTAAAATGGAATTGTTCATTATATAATTATTGTTATATACTACTATGTACAACTAATAATAGTTGATAATATATAATATTAATATGTTTTATAACTTTATCAATCTGTTGGTGTAAGATTATTGTAATTAATCATTGGCACAAATACAGAAAAGCTATTTTATAGTGATAATAAAAATAGTATTGGAATTAATATATGTGTATTTGGACTGTAGTTACATTAAATTACACTTTGACCCAGCAACATGTCGCTTTGACTTCAACATAATTTCAATATCTATAATAAAAAAGAATTTCCATCAAATTATTTGAATGATTCTTTAAATTTATTCGTTTATTTTAATATCAGGTAATTATATTAGTTTTAAAATATGAGTTATGAAAATAATATTTTAGTTGTGTGATTTTATATTTTTTTTTTCTAGTGTCCAGATTCTGCTTTTCGTTCCTGCTTTTTTCTTTGCGCAATTTTCAAATTCAATACATAACACCTAACTCCAATATTCCTTATTTTCACATTTTTTAAAGCTATTACAAATTTGTTCGTTTATTTTTCCATACTATCTATATTTTCTCCAATCTTCTAGCTCTTTCCATCTCATTAGATGAATAAATGTTTCAAATGCCCTTTTCTGCACATTTAGTTTATAGATCTAAGTAATTCAAATGATTCAACAATTTTGAATTTTGCGCGCTGATGATACATAAAGTCCTCTCAGAAAGTAAGTTGCCGTCGGGACTTGTCGGAAATTTTCGGTTTGTGAGTTAATGTGCAGTAACGGCGTGGAATAAGACTTGTTTTTTAATAGTAGGGGTAAAAATCGACGGTGACTTACTCTCTGGGAGGACTATATATTTATTCTAATTATTGTAAGGTTATAAGAACATAAGAAGTCGACTGTAAGAAACAAAGATTTTAATATTTATTTATTTTTTCTGCTTTTTATATCGTTTACTTTTATTTTATGCTAGTTGATCTAGACTTTGTTACTTTATTAAACTGTTAATGGAATAATAGATATTATAAGTACATTTTATTTAAATTAAAAACAAAATAGATATAAAATAAATAATAGTTGACATGGATACAAACAGCACAAATGACAGTAAAAAGTGTATTTCTAATACATATAAGAATTCCATAATAAATAATGAGAACGAAAACAATATTGGCTGTTGTATTGATAATTATTCGAGTAAAAGGTACTTAGCGTGTGATTATTCGACCAATAATGAATACCTTGGTTTCGATCGCTGTGGTGATGATATTGTTGATGAAGTGATTGACAAAAAAGATGTAAGAAATACAACAAAACAACACAGTCGTAATTTACATTCTACTGAAATAATTAGATGGTATTGTTATCCATGTGAGGTAAAATATTGATGCTAATTAAAATGATTATTTGTTTATACCGTTATTAAATTTATTTTCTTTTTTTATAGCAACTTATATGCATTGAATGTCTATTAACTGACCATGAAACTTTGGAGCATCGTTATGAAAATATAACTCAAACTGAAATTCGTTTCGATAAAAAGTTAGCTGATATAGTTTCACAAAGTAATAATCAATTTAACAAATGGACCAATACTCGGTCATATGAAAAAACGTTGCATGAAGTGAACTTTCAATATGTCCAGGTTGAAGATAAAATTAATGAAACCTACAAGATTTATGAAACTATTTTAAAAGAATTTAGAGATAAGTGTCTAGTTGATCTAAAAGAACTACGTGAAAAACGTAAAACTGAAGTTGTTGATGCATATCACAAGTAAGCCGTACATTCTACTGCAATTCAAAATGTTCATTTTTAACCAACTGTGAATACTTTAATAATTAATAATTATGAATAATAATTTTAGAGTGGACAAACTTGTCATGGAGATCAAAGAAAATGTACAGAAGACTACATCAAGTTATTTGAAGAGAGAAAAACGAGTTAGATAATATTAACTTGAAGGCTACACTGATCAAAGAGCTATCGAGTCGGATTAATCAAATTTCTGAGATGAATGACATATTTTATGTAAATTTTCAATTTAATCCAAGATGTTTTGAGGAAGTTATTAATGATTTTCATGAAATGCGTGCAAAAGATAAAATCGTAATTATATGACTATTAAATTAATTCTTTATAATTAGAATTTACCTGTCTAAAATATTCTAAAAAAAATAATAATTTTTTTATATTTTATTTACAGAATAATTTACAAAGAATTTATTATTCATCTAATCCTTTCATGAACGAATTGACAGAAATTCAAAAGTTAAAACTTAAGCAATTGATAAATAATAATCCGATACTTGATTTAAATAATATTAATATCGATGCTGATATTGCTTTGGATTCTTCAAAACCATCTTCAATATCAAATAAACAAATAGTTACTGATACAAATCTTAATATTGAACCTTATCCAGAAGAAAAATTGAGCGTTCCTAATAAAATTAATTCAACTAGTTTAGCTGGTAAAAATCTTGTTATTGTTTCACTAATATGACGAATACATTATTTACAAACAAATACAATAATTATATACACATGTTACAGTCCGTGAAGTTTCTAATAAATCACCAATAAAGTATGTGTTAGCTAGAAGCATTGATAAGAGACAAAAAATATCAATCAGGCTTCAAAGAAGAATTAATAAATTTTCATGCCCGCAAGATCTTTGCTTGAGTGAAAATGGAGATATTATAGTAGCAGACACAAATAGCCATAAAATTAAAGTAATAAAATTCGAAAAATAATATATATTTAATTAAACTTAGTTTTTTATCTTAATACATTTTGATATTTCAATATTCAGATATTTGATAAGGACGGTAATTTTAAATTAAAATTTGGAATGCATGGCGTTAAAAACAGTTATTTTATATATCCTAAATATGTGACGGTTTTCTTGAATAATTCTCAAAACAGAGGAAATATTGTTGTCTACGATAAAGTTGATTGGATTCCCAGATTGCAAATGTTTGCAAATAATGGAGTCTTTTTGAAATCTGCAGTTTTTAAAATTATGGATTTCTTGAAAGCTCTTGCTACGACTAATAATGATCTTATTGTAGCTCTAGATCAAAGCAAACAAATATTCATTATTTCTGATACTTTGATTATTTTAAAAAAAATTTATTGCAAACAGTTTCTCATAGAACCAATCACTATGGCTATTAAAGCTAAGGTGATCGGCATATATTTTAGAGAAATTTATAATATTGTTGGTTGTTTTTTTAGGTAAGGAAATCTTTATTTCTGATAAGAAAAAAGTGTGCATAACAGTTATTAATAACGAAGGTCAGTTTTTGGGTCACATTGGTTATAAAAATCAAAGCCGATCCTCACAAGGAATTGGTTTTGTCAAAGATACAATTTTAATTAGTTTTAGTGATTTCAAAGAATTTAAGCTCTATGAATTTTCAAATAATGGTAGTTGCAGCTTTAAGTATGAATTGAGGAATATACAAGTAAAATTATATTTATAAAATTAATATCCGAATTATTTCATACGTTATTTACTACAAAATTTTTTTTTTTTTTTTTTTACAGATACTACAATCTGATAGATTTGAGATATCGTCAAATGGTTCTTTAGTATTGTTAAATAAAATGAATAATGAATTACTTATTCTAAACATGTAGTTGCACATCATACAAGCGTATATTATATAATATACTATTTATATGATTACAACGAAAATTCTTATGTTTTTAAATAACCAGCCATTAACCAAAGTCAGTTAAACTTATAAATCAATCATTTATATCCATGTATCCTTTATGGCTGATTCTTTTAATGACTTCTATAATTAAAAAAAGAAATAACTTTTAAATATAAAATTTTAATTTAATATACATGTATTTTTATTTTAAAATAAATGAAAAACAGTTATCAGATTAATAAATATTAATTAATTTAAATATTTCAATTGACAACTAAGTTATATATATTTACTAATTTTAGAAAGGTGTGAAACCACTCTTGTAATTATCAATTGTAATAATGTATATACCTACTTATACCAATACTCTATTATATCCTCGAACACCTTAGCAGGTAATTTTCTACCTGTTGCTAAAAGCAACCTTATTGTTTTGAAAAAGTACAAGTAGGTATTTTGAGTGTTTGGTACGATCATTGAAAGTTCCAAACAAAAGTATAGGACGGCACTTAACGTGTGAAAAAATACCGTTTATTTTAATCATTTTTTGTGCTTTCTTAAACTACTTATTTCGTTACTGCCTCAGTAATGTCTATTTTGTTTTGAGTAAAGATTTTAATAAAAATTTAAATGAAACTAACTACTGGTATAGTTTATTGCAAATTTACTTATTTTAATTTTTTATTTTTCAGTATGATATTTTATCAATAATTACAAGCATAAAAAAAAATGTTTCATTATTCTAGAATACATGAAAAAATGTTTATAATCCCGAAGTTAGTAGACAATTATAAATTTTCGGATTTCTGTTTTTCAACAAATCACTTACAAAAAAAAAAAAAAAAAAAAAAAAAAAAAATATGCACACGTCAAAAATTAAAAAAACTACAAGTGCGATTTTTTAAAATAATTTTTTTTATAATTTATCATCTTTAAAAAAGTCCAAAAATTATTAGATGTCGGCTAACTTCAGTGTCATAAATTTTTAAACATTTACATGGCATATAAATCTATAAAAGAGGATTTTTAAAAAAATTGATTTTTAAGGGAACCGAAGACTGAATTTACTTTTCGTAGGTTTTTTATATAAATAATAAATTTTTGAATACAAAAAATATACATCTATATAAGTGGATATATATTTTATAACTTTATTTCAATTAAAAAATTAATACATTCGTTTATTATTTTTATAAGTACAAAATACATGATGAATATACTTTTATTATTTTTTAATTCAAATTATTTGAATTATTCCCCGGCCATTTTAATAAAAATTAAACTGCGCATGTGCTCATTCAGTTTCCATGCCAACCAATAACAAAGAGGTTGTCCCTACGTTAATGCGCCCAGCCTCCTTGTCCACGCCGAGTCCACGCATGAATTCACCGCGTGATCTATTGTGGCGCTGGCTATGAAGAGGAAGAAAAGCGGCTCTTAGTACTATTTTTGTTAATTTTTACGCCATTTATTAAAGTATTACAATTAAATAAAAAAGTAGTAGTTGATATACAAAATAACAATTTCAAAAATGTCTCATCATCCAAGTGCTTACACAAATCATAATTTGCCACATGTTGATCATTGCCCTTTTTACATGAACGAAAATAATGGTCATCAACCGTATTTAATGCAAAATTCTCCTGTAAATATAAATATGCCAACGACGCCAACAGTGATGTTACCAAATGCTGTTCCACAAATGCATCCAGCATCAAATCCTACAATACATCAGGTAAGATATTACATTTTAATTATCTTATATATTTTTACATTGTTTCATTTTATTTATTTTATTGAATGAATGCGTTATTATATTATCAGCCTCAACATAACATTCATCAACCACCTCAAGGTCATCAGTATGTAATCGGGTTTTCTCCTAGTCCTATAATGATGTCGGCAAATATACCATTTCATCCATCGGGGCAGTATTCACCTTGTAAGTATTATATTTATATATATATGTCTACATTTAAAAAAAAAATATATACAGAAACTAAACACTGCCTATAGAACAGCTTAGTTTATGTTTCAAGGACGTAATGATGTAATGCCCAAGTATGTGTGATATATAACATAACAATAGTTTTTAAGTGCCAGATATAGTTATGTATACAAAATTTATTTATTTATTATTTTTTTTTCTTTCAATTCATCCACATAAGAATAAAAAATAATAGTTATTTTATTTTTAAGATTATCCCCCACCACTGTACGGGAGTCCACAAAATGTTCCAATAAAAAATGTCATTAATCCAATACCTGGTGTTCATCAGACTCAGCATTTTCATCAACCAGGTGAATATAAAAATTGTTGTAAATAATTATTTAATCAAATATTTTTTTTGTCTAAAATTATTTTGTTGATCGTGTTTTATTTTTTATTAAGACTAATAAAACTTGATTTTATTTTTATTTTTATATATATATATATATATATATATATATATTTTTTAGTAAATAAATTCTTAAATCATTTAATATACTTTTATTTTAAATTTATTTATTTTTATTTGTGTTACATTTTTAAAACTAAGAATTCGACTGTTTAGGGATAGTGGTTCCCTCATCACCAGGCTTAACAAGATCATATATAAACCAAATAAAAACGCAACAAAGTAAAATAAAAAGACCTAACGCTCTGACAAATATAGTTGATCCAAAAACCGGGCGGAATGTTGCAGAAGATATTTACCGGCATGCAAATGAAGAAAGTACCGATAAAATTCCACATCCGCAGGTAAATTTTATCACTCATTATTTTAGTTTATAATATTTGAATCAAGTAGTAGATAGTCTACATGAAAATAATAAAACAACTCAATACCAAAATTAAAATGGTATTAATTAATTTTAGTTAAAAAAAATCATTTTTAATTAAAAAATAATATATATATATATAACATATATACACTGTGAAAAATTCCCATTAAATTTTACTATGGGTGCATTGTAACCCCGGACCATAAGAAAACTGATACAAAATTTACAAGTGTACCATAGTAAACGCATAGGTCCCAATCGTGTCGTCTGCGCATACCGTTTACTATGGGACACTTGTAAATTTTGTACCAGTTTTCTTATGGTCCGGTGTTACAATGCACCCATAGTAAAATTTTTCACAGTGTATATTAGGGTGGGCCAAAAAAAGTGACTATTTTTTAACTTCCCGCTAAGAAAATTGCAAATTTTCAAAAATTCGGGAAGTTATTGGTTTCAGTCCGATTTTCAAAAATCGAATTTCTGAGAGATCTTGACGTTTTGAGGTTCTAGGAAGCTATTCTGACTAATTTCACGATGATGTCCGAGTGTACGTACGTACGTATGTAAATATCTATAACTTCTGAACGGATGAACCGATTTTGATCGCCAAGGTGTCATTCGACGCGGTTTGTCAATATCTCGAAGCTGAAAAAAAATTGAGCTTGATCGGTAGGGCTCGTTCGGAGATATTCCAAAAATAAACTTTTTTCAAAAATGTTTTTTTCGGATAACTTGTTACGAGCTCAATGGATTGATTCCAAAATCAACTGGGCTCTGAAGCTTTATAAGCCGCGTCGAATGCCACCTCAACCGTCTCAATCGGTTTATTCGTTCGAGAGATATCGTTGGAGAAAAAATGGTAAAAAACGTTATTTTTCGAAAACAAAGGCATACAAAAGTGTTTTCGAGCACGAAGAGCTCGAAAATGTATTCTCAACAATGTTTTCGAGCTCAAGAAGCTCGAAAACTGCGGGAAGTTTTGGAGCTGGCCCGCAGGGTCAACTGACAGACCGATTTTTTTTTTCTTTAGTTACTTTGACAATATTGTTTAAAATGATGAAAAAAAATTCTGTTCAATTTTGAGCTCATAATCTTAATATTGAGAGATGCCTATTTGCAATTTTTTATTTCCCATTTAAATAACATAGAAAAAAAATAGTCTTCTGATTGATTTTAAGAGCTCGACATTAAAATAAAAATAACTAGAAAACAATGTGGAATTCGAAAAAGGTTAATTGGAAATAACTTTTGAGGAATAAAATTGTCTACAAAAAAGGCCCCATGATGATTTGTAATAGGTCTGATAGTTTCACCGGAAAAGTAAAAAGATCTCAAAATTTAATATGAATTCGACTTCAACCTCAAATAACATTTGGACAAATAGATTTATCGAAAAATGATAAGACACTTTTTTGTAGAGCATTCAATTACCTACAAAAATATGCCTGCCAATTGTTCCTATGACGCATCATTAGCTACTTAGAAAAGTCAGGACGCAAAAAAATTTTTTTCCATGTTATTTAAATGGGAAATAAAAAATTGCAAATAGGCATCTCTCAATATTAAGATTATGAGCTCAAAATTGAACAGAATTTTTTTTCATCATTTTAAACAATATTGTCAAAGTAACTAAACAAAAAAAAAATCGGTCTGTCAGTTGACCCTGCGGGCCAGCTCCAAAACTTCCCGCAGTTTTCGAGCTCCTTGAGCTCGAAAACATTGTTGAGAATACATTTTCGAGCTCTTCGTGCTCGAAAACACTTTTGTATGCCTTTGTTTTCGAAAAATAACGTTTTTTACCATTTTTTCTCCAACGATATCTCTCGAACGAATAAACCGATTGAGACGGTTAAGGTGGCAATCGACGCGTTTTATTGAGTTCTACAACTGATCGGATTTTGAAATTGATTTATCAAGTCGTTTTTGAGAAATTTCAAAAAAACTAAAAAAAAAAATTCTTTTTAATTCTTTCGTTCATGGTTTCTCTTGAAAGAATCAACCGATTTTGATGGTTGAGGTGGCATTCGACGCGGCTTATAAAGCTTCAGAGCCCAGTTGATTTTGGAATCAATCCATTGAGCTCGTAACAAGTTATCCGAAAAAAACATTTTTGAAAAAAGTTTATTTTTGGAATATCTCCGAACGAGCCCTACCGATCAAGCTCAATTTTTTTTCAGCTTCGAGATATTGACAAACCGCGTCGAATGACACCTTGGCGATCAAAATCGGTTCATCCGTTCAGAAGTTATAGATATTTACATACGTACGTACGTACACTCGGACATCATCGTGAAATTAGTCAGAATAGCTTCCTAGAACCTCAAAACGTCAAGATCTCTCAGAAATTCGATTTTTGAAAATCGGACTGAAACCAATAACTTCCCGAATTTTTGAAAATTTGCAATTTTCTTAGCGGGAAGTTAAAAAATATCCTCCAAGATTCAGGTCTCTATCTCAATTTTAACCCTTGCCGCACTGCGATGTAAGTTTCCCGTTTGAATAACATGGGGTTTTTGGTATTGAACGATTAATTTTTTATTCTAGCCAAAGTAATTCAAAAAATTTGAAACTCTGTAGACTTTATCCTTATAGTAGTAGTTACTCCTCAGAATTTTTACAGATTTCTCGCACCCAAGTAGGTAAACGTCATATCTGTATTGAACTAATACAATAATCAGGAACTTTGACCGAATTTTATTCACGAACAAACGAATATTTTAAACAAATCAAAGGGCACTTCGCTAGATGAGATAGTATTGCATCAATGTGCGGTAGAGTGGTCCTTAAAAGGATGCGTTTTCAATAAAAAATTTGCGGAAAATGAAAAAAAGTAAGAACTCCCGATAAGGATGCAGAGTGATTTGTTGTGATTTAAAAAAAATTTTAGATAAAAATAAAAAAATGTTTTTTTTCTTTCTTTTCATCTTGCTGTACCTCTGAAATTATAGTAGCTAAAAATCTGCAAAAATTCTGAGGTGTAACCACTACTATAAGGATAAAGTCTACAGAGTTTCAAATTTTTTGAACAATTACTTTGGCTAGAATAAAAAATTAATCGTTCAATACCAAAAACCCCATGTTATTCAAACGGGAAACTTACATCGCAGTGCGGCAAGGGTTAAAATTGAGATAGAGACCTGAAACTTGGAAGATATTTTTTTTTATTTATTTCGAACCATATAAGCCTCTGGGAGCATAAAAATTCGAAAATGTCCACAATAAGGACCACCCTAATATATATATATATATATATATATGGGTCATTCCATGTCAAATCGACCAGTAGTTGGAATCGACCCCTTTTAATTTGGACGAAATTCGGTCAAAACTTTTCTTTCACCATTAAACAGAGATTCGCCAAAGGAAAAAAATTAGAAAATTTTTTTGCGAAAGTTATTCGAAATTAAAAATTTTACTATTTTTCTCATTTTCCAACTTTATTTTTTGAATATCTCAAAAATTATGATAGATACAGAAATGGTCCTGGTTTTGTTTTGAAGCGGACACTTGGGGCTATTGAAAAAAAAAAATTTTGAAACATGAGAAAGCTTTCGAATTTAGAATATTCAAAAACGGTCAAAATCGTATGGCAACACGAAATTTTGAGCTCAAATTTTTTACTACACTACCTTTAAATAATCTTAAGAGATCCTGAAAATTTCAGAGAGGTGTTTTTTTTTTTGTTTCAAAATTATGAATTTTTGAACTTGGCAAAAAAAAATTTTTTTTGTTTTCACCCCTTAGTCTCACATAGTCAAGAAAAAAATGTCATTTTGACAATTAAAAAGATTATTTCACCACGTTTTTATTAACGCGCTTTCGTGAATTGTTCGGGTGGAATTTTGTAGTCGATTTTAAACTAACTTACGATGAACAAGAGATTTGAAATTTGAAGCATGACTCAGAATTTGATGACAGTGCAAGAAAATAAAGAAAAAAAAAATTAATGAAAATGAAAAAAAAAAATCGAATAAAAAATTCGTATCCATTTGTTTGTCTACTCGGTATAAAATTTTTATAATCATTTTAAAACTTACTTCTGAATATGACTTACATTCTTGAATATAAATCAGAACTGAACGACAGATAAAAAAAACACCGTTTAATAAAGATTAAATGAAGGGAATGGAAAGAATGCGACGACTAGAACTTCCAGATGTATTTAAAATTTTTAACTAAAAAGGGTTTATTTTTCTGGCTTTAATTTATTTTGATATTTTTAAGTATAAATTTTATAAAACATGATTTTTGCTTGCTTCCTAATTTTATTTTTTGAAAAAAAAAATAAAAAACAATTAACTAGTTTGATAGTTTACTGGTAGATAGACATAACGATTTCCTATTTCAGATATAGTCAGGTGTTATCAAGGTGATCAAAATCGATTTCAAAATTTCACACATGTTATGTTAAAAAGCAGAACATAATAATCGAAATAAAAAAACTCTTTAATATACTACGTTTTTAAAACAGACTCACAACTGTAAAATAATATCTCTGAGGCTCATCAAGATTTAAAACCACATACAGATTCCAAACTTCTTACAGATAGTCCTGAAAATTTATGATTGTGTTTTAAATAGCTATGAAAATACTTGTAAGATCTGAAACGATAAATCCGGGACGATTTTGTTTTAGATCGTACAAACTTTATTCTACACCAAATAACATTTTTTTTCTTAACTATGCTAGACTCAGGGGTGAAAAACAAAAAAAATTATTTTTTTGCCAAAATTCAAAAATTCATAATTTTGAAACAAAAAAAAACACCTCTCTGAAATTTTCAGGATCTCTTAAGATTATTTAAAGGTAGTGTAGTAAAAAATTTGAGCCCAAAATTTTGACGGTTTTTGAAAATTCAAAATTCAAAAGCTTTCTCATTTTTCAAAATTTTTTTCCAAAATATTTTTTTTTTTCAAAAGCCCCAAGAGTCCGCTTCAAAACAAAACCAAGACTATTTCTGTATCTATCATAGTTTTCGAGATATTAAAAAAATAAAATTGAAAAATGAGAAAAATAGTAAGATTTTGAATTTTGAATAACTTTCGCAAAAAATTTTTCTGATTTTTTTTCCTTTGGCAAATTTCTGTTTTATGGTAAAAGGAAAGTTTTGACCAAATTTCGTCCAAATTGAAAGGAGTCGATTCCAACTACTAGTCGATTTGACATGGAATGACCCATATATATATATATGTGAACCTGGCGGCGTGAGTTAACCGTGTCTCTGTACCAGTGTCATATGCCTCGTTAACCTCTTTCGTATTTAAATTTATTAATAATAGATGAATATAAATTATAACGGTTATTTACCTATTTGTTTATTAATCTATCAACATTCTCTACCAATTCCGTGAGAAATCTTTGAACTTAATATTTAATTTTTCATTTTTATATATCGAAATATTCGCTTGCGCCGTTTTTGATAATTTTAATGAATTTATAAATCTCGAATTTTTGATGAATTGTGTAAGTTTTCATCAATATATATTTTGTTACGTACTTCTGTATATTATTGTTTCTAACCCCGTTTACTCAAAGCTAGTTTGTCAATCCCAGATTTTAGTAATATGCGATTAATTTACCAGTAAACACATTGACGTAAATTTGACGTCAGAGTGACTATGTTATGTCATCATTTACGTAAGATCTGTCATGAATGAGTCAGGTGTGACTGATTATTACGCACTTTTTTACGTAAGATTATGATGTAAAACTAATGACGTATACATGACGTGAATGTGATGTCTGTGTGACATTGTATGATGTCAATATGACATATGGGTGATGTCAAAATCATCAACCCGGAAAAAATATTTTTGGGAAAAAAAAAATTAAATACCGAATTTTTGGATTTGATTGTTACTGCGCGAACGCATTACGAATTCAGAAACAAGATTTGATAAGATAAGATAATGAAAAAAACCTGGGCGTCTGCTGGGTTCGAACACGGCTTCTCTCGTGGCTGGTAGTCCTGAACGTTGCTCACTGGTCACATCACGAGAGTTCAAGTCTTATGCTTAATTGATGTATTTAGAGTAAAATGCCGGTATAGATAGAGTTCATAAGTTTTCGTGATAGATTTTTACAAAATTTAGAAAACTCCATGAACTTACATGAAATTTTATAAAAACAATATTTGTCGGCCTCGATGATGATTATAAAAAATTATATATAAAATTTTATTAAGTTTTTTCAAATTTTTTAATTTTCTGTTGTGATGTGAAATTTAAAAAATCTTATATAAAATTTTGCAAAACATTTAATAATTCCACAAAATCGTATGAAATTTAATCGATTGGAAAATTGCAATACTAAATTTTATAATCTTAATATCAAAAGAGTTCAAACTGTCGTTACATTTTCTCTGTCATCCTAAATGATATTTTCGGTATATCATTTAAAAAAATAAAGTTAATTTTTTTATGCCCACGCTAATGTTTTAATCTAAAACTTCTGAATAATCTATTTTCGAGTTTATCGATTACTTTGGCCCCAAAAATGTTCGACGTTTACTTGTTATTTTTACAGATTTACACATTTTTTAAAATTTATTATATGATTATTTTATTTCAATAAATAGATGATAAAAAACTATGACTCGGAAATTACATTTGCATTGCGTAAAGTACTGACTTGTCACTGATGTAAAGATATGATTTAAGAGTGACATCTATATTACGTATAATCGTGACTTTTTTACTGACATAAATGTATGATTTGAAAATTGCGTCATTATGATATACGATAATGACTTTAGTACTACGTAATAAAGTAGTATAGATTTTATGTCAAGCGTACGTAATACATAAGTCATAACTGTGACGTCACACAAGAGTCATGCTTACATCAATATGATGTCAAGTTTTTACATCATATCAAAGTCATGTAGAACGTCAGATTGACATCAAATTTACATAAGATTCCATGACATTTCTATGACCTACGTATGACGTCAAAATAAGGTCATGTGTTCACTGGATTAGTATTGCTCGTACATTTATATATAAATATCTAAGTGTACTAACAATATTTGAATCGCGGATTAAGAATCTTGGATTGAAAAACTGACTTTCAAAAATTGGCTTCAACCTTAATAAAAATGAACAAGGGCCACCTCCGTTTTGAACTAAGCGCGAGCTACCAAAAAGTCGAGGAGGTGCTGAAATTTTTTGAAAAATCTACCTTCCATTCTGGCTGCCAGATGGCATTTTTTTTTATATTTAAATTTTCTATCATGTACTTGTTTTTTATTTTTTAATTTTGTATGTAATGACAGATGTAACGGCTGAAAAAAATGGTAGTGAATACCGAAAAGATTCGGAACTATCCGAACTGAGCCGAACCGTATTAATTTTTACACCTTACTTTACTCACGTGATGAAAAAAAGTCTTATGGCTTTTTAAAATAAATCTTTTAAAAGTATTTATTATGTTCGAAATAATTTTTAAATTTCAAAATCATAAAATGCATAAAATTTTATGAAGATAGAGAAAATTTCACTTGGTCATTCCATTTAAAATTACTTACACAGAAAAAAAGGTTGACTTGGCCCAAGATAATTTTTGCCTTCATTTTTTTATTCTTGGGCTGAGTAATTGGGTATTTTGAATCCGAGAACATTTTCTTCAACTAATATTATAAAAATATTGTATCAAGAATAATTAAATTTTAATTCAAGTTAAATAATCTTGGTTTAAGAATATTTATTTTAATTCAAATTTATTTTGTTGCTAACCAAGTAAAAAAAACTATCAAAACAAAATATTTTTCTGTCTTCGTTGGTGAGTATAGTAAATTGTCACAATATATATCAACATCTCAAACCAAGAACATTTTTTGAGTGGCAGAAGAACATTTATTCTTAGATTGAGAAAACTACATTATCGACTCAAGACAACGGTCTATTGGAGTGAGAAAATTTTAATTTTGATTTAAATAAAATATAATCTTCACCTAAGAACGGTTTTCAAATAATTTTGTCCCAGCTTTTCTTTGAAATAAAAGCTCTAAACGCAGAATAAAGACACAGACCCAATGCTTTACTCTATGAACTAGCGAAGTGCGCTTCAATTTTTCGATAACTTCCATTTGTATACGAGAAAAGCTTGGACAAAGTTCCCATTTACTGTACACGTGCAACAAAGATAGTACCGTTTATCCAGTTGAGTGCGAATAGAGAAACAAATGAAAACGCGTCTTAATAAAATAACTTTTCTTGAATCATGCAAATATTTACTTAACGGAAGACATAAAATTCTCCCATTGATGATTTTTTTTCTTGACCTAAAAAAAACGTAGTCTCGATTCAAAAAAATAAATGACTACCTAAAAAAAATATATCGACCTATATTTTTGAGTGAATTTAACCTAATATAAATATTAAATGTTGTCAAGCAGGAAAGTGTATGCGTATATTCAGAATATCACTATACAGCAGTAGAGGGAATAAGAAATAAACTGTCGATTAAATGGCTTATGAACAAATTGAGAAAAATAAATTGTTTGCTCATGATAGGAATCAAACCCAGACCGATTCGGCATCACGCGAGAGCTTTACCAGTTATGGTACCCAACCATTTCCTGAACGTTCGTTCACTTTACCTATATCCAGTAAGCACACTGTACAATGTAGAGTCTACACTACCGCCATTTTAGTATAGTACAGTTAGCTTTCCCAAGAGAATTTTTGCGTTGAGCCGTGAGCGAAGTTGCTGTTGGTTCAAACGTCTACGCTTACTTGCCGCAACACAACAAAATACTTAAGCCAAGATATTTCTTAACATCGAGTCGAGTACTTTTAATTCTTGACTCGAGTCACAAATCATCTCTATTCAAAATAAATTATTCTTCAACAAAGAATATTTTACTTTTCGGACAATTGATTATATATCGGGGCAAAATATTTATTTTTCTCACTTTAAGAAAATATTTCTTACTTCAAGAAATTATATTATATCGGTTGAATAAAAAAAAAATCTTATGCCAAGATGACTAAATTTAAGAAAATTTTGTTCTTGAACCAAGAAAATTTTCGTTTTCATTCAAAATTTCAAAAAATATTCTTGCGGCAAGAAAAAATTTCTTGCGCCAAGATATCCTTTTTTTCTGTGTAGAAAAAAATATTTGAAGTCAAGTGTGAGAAAAAAACCCAATGCGGGTGCTGAAGAGTTAAAAAGCATAGACAATTTCTGTAAAAATTATCCTAAATCTTGTTTAATAAGCTTTAATTTTTTACCTTAAACTTTATGTTTTCACTATTGTTTTCAATAATTTGATAGTCTTGAAAGTTTGGATAGAATGAAAGATTAAAAAAAAATGGTTTTCATTACGGATAACTTATGTATTTCCCATTATAATTTAATTCCGCACGTTATATTTTGTTGTGAATAAATTAATCTGGAAACTACAAATATTTTTTATATTCAAAGTATATATATTTGGGTGGTCCTTATTTTGGACATTTTCGAATTTTCATGCTCCCAGAGGTTTATATGATTCGAAATGAATAAAAAAAAAATATGCTCCAAGTTTCAGGTCTCTATCTTAATTTTAACCCGTGCCGCGCAGCGATGTAAGTTTCCTATTTGAATAACATGGGGTTTTTGGCATTAAACGATTAATTTTGTATCCTCGCCAAAGTAATTGTTCAAAAAATTTGAAACTCTGTAGACTTTATTCTTATGATAGTAGCTACTCCTCAGAATTTTTACAGATTTTTAGCTACTATAATTTTGGAGGTACAGCAAGATGAAAGAAAAAGAAGAAAAAATTTTTTTATTTCTACCTAAAATTTTTTTTAAATAACATCAAATCACTGCATCCTTATCAGGAGTCCTACTTTTTTTCATACTCGCACCCAAATGGGTGAACAGCATATCTTAGTTGTACTAATGTACAGTAATCAGGAACTTTGGCCGAGTTTTTCTCATGAAAAAACGAATATTTTTCAAAAATTAAAGCACGCTTCGCTAAATGAGACAATAGTGCATTAAAGTGCAGTAGAGTGTTCCTTAAATGGATTTTTTGAATTTATTACGACCACCTCTCAAACGGTTTCAATTATGGCAGAAAAAATTCCCTTAAAGTTTGAGCTCTTAATTCTAACGGAATCACGTGCCGCAAAATTTTTTCTGTGATTTTTTTGATTTATTATATTTATTTATAAACCGATCTATTTTAGTAATAATTTATTACAGTCAGAAAATTGTAAATCAATAACTATTTCGACATTATAATACACAAAACTATAAACTTTTTGTTTATTATTTATTGCTTAAAACAAATCATAGACTTGAAGGTGACTAATTTATTTAAGCAAATATTATAAGAAATTTAATTTATTTATAATATTTATTTGTTGGGAATTTAGGTATGGCAATCGTGAGTGAAACAATTCAATTCATTAAACAAATGAAAATTCTTTTTATTATATTTCTTTTTATTAAAATACGTGCTATAAGGTATGTCTTCACTCGTAAGAGATTTAGCTTAGACTAACTTATTCTTTTAATATTATTTAACACTGAGGTCTAACAACCTCTCCTCTTTTTGTATAACAAAAATGTCTAAGTTCAAAATATGTATATATATATATATGAGTGCAAATGAAGAAAAACATATTGCCTTGCATTTACTTGGAACATGGGCCTCAATCTCTCGTTGACCCAAGTACCTAAGGTCATAAAATTTGATCCATACTAGCTTTTTTTTTTCTCAAGTAAACATATACACATTTGAACTCAACTTAAGTAATATATATCTTACGACTTGAATGTAACGCTATTCGAAATATTATTTCGAACAGAATATTTAGCAAAAAGAAATATTAAATAAAATATCGGAATAAAGATTGATTTTTGTATAGAATCCAACATTACACTGCAAAAAAAGATTCTTGACATCAAACCAGATTCGTTTGGCTCAAGTACTCCGTGCCTTTGGATACAGCCAAGCGCGTCAAGCGATTGAGTCTACCGCCCTCTACGTTTGACAGTATGTTTTGCTCCAACTGAGAGTTTCTTGAGAGAAGGTACCAAGTCGTTCGAACTAACTCCATAGTATTTGATACAACTCAGTAACTTTTTTCATTTAAAAAAAAAATAGAAATTATTTTAAGTCATTAATGCTGTTGATACAATAATGATTTTTGTTTTACATAAAATAATTAAGAATTCCACTCAATGTAAATTTTAAGGTGATTGAAGGTATGAATTTTCACTTAAGTCAAAATTTTATTAAAGCAAATGAATTTTAGTGTTGAAAGTAATACTTTTTTAGGTCCGTAGAAACTGCCCATGCAATTGATTCAATAAAAAAACGAGTTATTTCAAATTGCTGTATTGGATTGATCCAAAAAAACAGTAATTTGAATCAAATAAATATTGCCTTTAATTATCTCATTAAAAATTGATTAAAAAAAATTTCTTTTTTTCTTATGTATTGATTTATTTTTAATATTGTTTTATTTTTATTATTATTAATATTAATATTATTATTATTATTATTATTATTATTATTATTATTATTATTATTATTATTATTATTATTATTATTAAGTATTAAGACAATCACATTATATTATTATATTACATCGATTATACTTTACAAATCATCCTAACATGCTCACAGTTTATAGTGAAAAATTAAATAATTTTAATGTCGCCATCCGGAGGATTCGAACTCAGCACTCTACGCGCGAAAGTCAGACGCTTTACCGCTACGCTACGGAACCAGTAGGATAGCTTTAGTTTAGTTGTGCTTCTAGTACTTTGTTTTCATATTGAATGGATATATACAGTCAATTGCTTATAGATTGATCTAAACGAGATAAATATGTGGCTCTTCTTATAAATAAATTTTTTTTTTGAATCGATAATATAAAGACTTCCATTCAAATATAGTTCGATATTTTGTAACGAATACATTTATATTCTTGTCGAGTATTTTTCAGTTTTAATGTGAGTGCGTGAAATTATTCCTTTAACTTCATCGGATTCTCTTTCCAAAAAACTAGTCGGTTGACACGACACGTTCGGTATTATAGGAAACTACTTTTGTTTCATTGAAATATGTAAAGTTGTCAAACCAAACGTTTCAAGAGTTTCAGTTAAATTTCTAATAATTAAAAAATTTGCTTCAACAAGTTTTTATTTTTAAATCAAGTACATCCAAACTTTAATTAAAATATGTTTTACTATTCAATCAAATGTAAGTTTAATTACGGTCAAACTTTAAAACTTTAACAAAAACGCTTAATTAATTTTTTATAATCGAGTAGAGATTTTAATTCAATAAAAATGATTTTCTTGAGACAAACCAGTTTTTGTTGGTTCGAACGAATTTGGTTTCACTGAAGAGGAAATTCGTCAAACTCCTAGGGAGTTTGATGTCAGTACCTTATTTTTTACAGTGTACACGGAGAGAAAAGAATAGCTCTGATTCCTATGCTAGAATGGTAACCATTACTATGTTACATAGAAACTAAGATTTCTGTGAAGATCCTGAATGAATTTGCTGGGAAAAATCTTTAGAATTGTGGCAAAAATATGAGTGAACTCTAGCTCCATAAATAATAATTTTTATTTAATGTTGAAAATGAGGTTCCGCGCGGCTACTATCTTACTCTAACCTCGACACGCCGTGTGACAACAGCCGCGCGGAACCTCATTTTCAACATTAAATAAAAATTATTATTTATGGAGCTAGAGTTCAGGGAGTCGAGACTTTTTTCAGAAATTTCCTCCTCTTTAAGGATCTTTTTTTAGATTTTCGATATCCCTTATAGTTATTGAGTTATTAACCAAAAGCTAAGATTCTGTATTTTGTTTATGTTTTTTGTTAATAAAAAATTGTAATTTTGATAAATAAAAAAAATAAAAAACACATCTTGCTCAAAATTGGATTCTGCATCGAATGAGCTATCATTCATATTTTTGCCACAATTCTAAAGATTTTTCCCAGCAAATTCATTCAGGATTTTCATTAAAATCTTCGTTTCTATGTAACATAGTAATGGTTACCATTCTAGCATAGGAATCAGAGCTATTCTTTTCTCTCCGTGTATTAAATGTTAAAATAAGGCATAATATAATTAGTCACACAGATATACTGATCTCAGATATCAATTGAAAGCATTATATATTTTTTAATAAGACACAAAGTCAAATAATATAAAAAACAAATTTTTTCTTGAAAAAATCACAGAAAAAAGTTTTGCGGCACGTCTTCCCGATGGAATTAAGAGCTCAAACTTTAAGGGAATTTTTTCTGCCATAATTGAAACCGTTTGAGAGGTGGTCGTAATAAATTCAAAAAATCCATTTAAGGAACACTCTACTGCACTTTAATGCACTATTGTCTCATTTAGCGAAGTGTGCTTTAATTTTTGAAAAATATTCGTTTTTTCATGAGAAAAACTCGGCCAAAGTTCCTGATTACTGTACATTAGTACAACAAAGATATGCTGTTCACCCATTTGGGTGCGAGTATGAAAAAAAGTAGGACTCCTGATAAGGATGCAGTGATTTGATGTTACTTAAAAAAAATTTTAGGTAGAAATAAAAAAATTTTTCCTTCTTTTTTTTTCATCTTGCTGTACCACCAAAATTATAGTAGCTAAAAATCTGTAAAAATTCTGAGGAGTAGCTACTATCATAAGAATAAAGTCTACAGAGTTTCAAATTTTTTGAACAATTACTTTGGCGGGGATACAAAATTAATCGTTTAATGCCAAAAACCCCATGTTATTCAAATAGGAAACTTACATCGCTGCGCGGCACGGGTTAAAATTGAGATAGAGACCTGAGAAGTATACTGTATAGTTACAGTAACAATATGCAATAGTTATCTACTAGTTTGTTACTGGAACGATCTACTGTATCGTTCTGACAACAATACGGTCGATATCTCTGAGACCTATGCCGTATCGCTCTGAGCCCTATCTGGCTCACGCACTTTGCAAATGATATGAGACGTTTAAAAATCTTTATCATTAATAAATAAATGATTAAATAAAATAATTTATAAAACTGATTTATCAGTTGTAGTCTAAATAAATTTAAAATATAAATATACCCGACTAGAAATTTCTGTGGGAACGCCCACTATATATATCTGGACCTCATTGGGTCCCAATGGGGCATTCCCAATAGGGAAATCCCCATGAGGACCCAATTAGAGCCCAATCGGGAAATCCCAACGTGAAAATAAAAAAATTATTGTAATTTTTTCCCATTGGGTTCTGTGTGGGGCCTAAGTGGGAAAACCCGACGTTAAAATAAAAAAAATTTCTTCACCGTTCTTAGGGGGTATCCCATTTTGGCCGCAAAAAATAAAAATTTTTTTTTTTTAACGGCAGCTAAAAATTTTTCTATACACTCCGAATATCATTTTTTGTTTCTTCATCTGTTATTCTTTGGTATCATAATAAATATACTATTTACACTCGCGCGATCACATACGTGGGTCAGCGCGGTGGACAACATCAAAGACTTTGAATCGGAAAGATGCAGGTTCGATTCCAACAGTCACCGGGATTTTTTCATCAATTTAAATCATGTACACTTGTTCTAAATGATATTCCTAGTACATTAGATTACAATTTCGATTTATTTAAAATTATTTTTTTTTTCGCATTTTAATATTTTTTCTAGCAGGGATGCCCTAGTGGGATCTCTTGGGAATTTCCCTATTGGGGCCCAGCTGGGATTGCCCTATTGTGGCCCAATAGGTCTTTGCGTGATATCCCTATGTGCGGCCCTAATAGGGAAACCCAATGGGGACCCACTTGGTCGCACATTAAAATTTCTAGTCGAGTAAATCTTCTAATTTTTGAGGTGATATATATATATATATATATATATATATATATATATATATATATATATATATTAGGGTGTCCCAAAAAAACAAATATTTTTTTTTTCAACTTATGGGCTCAAAAGTTACTTTATATTATGAATAAAATCCTCACAAAATTTCAGCCAGATATCTTTGAAATTGAGCTATCACAACGGGGGGTCCCCTTTCCCATTTAAAGTACACGTGAAAATTTTTAATTTTAGTTTTTCTTTATTAAGACGATGAAAAAAATTTTTTTTAAAATTCCGCCTGGTATAATTTTGTAGGAAATTAAATTCTCTACAAAAAAATGCTAAAGCAATATGTACGTCAAACGAACTTGGAAAAAGTTACGGGGCTTCAAAGATCGGCAAAAATTTAATTTCTTCAGTGTTAAATTTTTTAACTTTCCGCTAAGAAAATTGTAAATATTCCAAAATTCGGGAAGTTATTGTTTTCACCCCAAGACTATTTTCAGAATGATGTCCAAGTGTGTGTGTGTGTGTGTGTGTGTGTGTCAACTCTTTGTAAGTTTTTAACTAATGAACCGATTTGAATGGTTAAGGTGGCAATCGAAAGAGGTTGTTGGCCACCAACTTTCCCGAAAATTTCAGATCATTTGATCAAGTAGACTCGAAATTATTGGCGAATTACGAAAAAAAAAAACTTTTTTTTTAGTTCTTTAGTAATTTCTCAGAAACAACTTGAACGATCGACTTCAATATCTAATCAGCTCTAGAATTTGATAAAACGCGTCGATTGCCGCCTTAGCCATCTCAATCGGTTAATTTGTTCAAGTTTTTCAAAAAATCTTCGAAATGATTGAACCGATCGATTTTAAATTTCAATCAGCTCTAGATTCCAATAAAACGTGCCGATTGCCACCTTGAAAGTCAAAATCGGTTCATTATTTCAAAATATTTTGGCGTCGAAAAGTTAAAAATCGATGACAGTAGAGCACTACCTCTCCGCTTCGCGTTCGAGTTGTGCAAAAACACGGAGAGAAATGTTAAGTGAATATGCCTATGCAGCACAGTAATATTTACATTACTCTATAGTTTGTGTCTAAGAGCGGCAGAACACAAACTATAGAGTAATGTAAATATTACTGTGCTGCATAGGCATATTCACTTGATATTTTTCTTCGTGTAGTGAATAAATAATTTTGAAGCAGGGGTGGAGGTAGGGGCAAAAGGAGGTACCTAAGGAAATACTAAGTTTTTGAGGACTAAAATACGCTAAATCTTTTTGTTTTTAATGATATTCAAGGTAAATAGACAAAATTTTGAGCTGTTGTTAAAAAATAAAATTTTTACTTTTGCGGGCAAAATGGGGTACCCTTTAAAAAAACTGAAAAAAAAAAATTTCTGAAAGTTGATCAAATTTCATTAAATTGAATTTTTTAAATGTAATATTCCTCAAGAAAAAATTACATTTCACATCATTGGTGGATGAGAAGGCAGAAAAATTTTTTTTTGTAGGGCAGGCCCCCTTCCGAAAAATGATACATTTTTTTTTTTCATTTTTTTTCTTATTTTTAAATTGTTTTCATTATTAAGAATATATTTCTTTCCCCTCGACAACTATTTTTGGTTTTAAAATACTCAAAAAAAATTTTTTTATGTGTAATAAATCGTTCCCCCTCGATTAACTTAATTACTAATTATTATTTAATAATAAGAAGAATTCTATATTTCTTATTTGTCATTATTTTGAACCCAAAATACGTGTTTTTTGATTTTTTAGATTACATATTATTTTACATTATTTAAAAAATGTTATCAATTAAAAAATACAATATTATTTTCGAATATTTTTAGTAGCCAAATTTTCCCCAGGTATAGAAAATCAAACGAAAAATGAATTAATATATTAATTTTTTTTAATTTGACGATCAAAATATGAGAGAATCATTTTTTCATCATTTTCGGCTGGTCCATTTTGCCCCAGGTGTCATGCGTAGGGGCAAAAATGCGCAAATATATCGGATTTACAGTAATTAGACGAAAAAAAAAAAAATTTTTTTTTATGAAGTTTTGGGGGTACCCCGTTTTGCCTGCCCTACCCCCTTTTGCCCTTCTTCCCCTATATATATATATATATATATATATATATATATATATATATATATACTGTAAAAAATCGGGAGTAAATCCGGATTTAATTTCAATTCGAATTCACTCCGCCACTCGGAGTTCCGGAGTTTTTAAAAAATCACTCGGGTCCGGAGTTTTAATACTTAAGGGGCATTCCACGCCAAACCGACCACTTTTTTGACCCCGACCCGTTTAGATTTGGCTGAAAATTTTTTCTCTTTTTCTACCCGATCAAAAACGTTTCTCATAATTTTTTCAAATTTTTTCACCCAACCAAAAAACAGTTATGAATTTTTGAAAAAAATGGCTTTTTTTATTTTAAATAACTATAACTTTTTCAAAATTCAACTGATTGGGACGTTTTTTTTTTTTTTTCAAAATTTTTATTTTTAAATTTACTTTTTGAAAAAAAATACAAAAAAATTATTGCAACCTATCTTCATTGTTTTTTTTGTAGATATTTGGAAAAAATCATAAATTTTTCGATGTTTACCATTTTTGATTTTTAATTTTTTTTTTTATATAAAACTTTGACATTTTCTGCAAATCTTCAAATTTTTTCAGAGTGGTTTTTTTTTCGATTTATATTTTTTTTTCCAATTGAAAAAAAAAATTTTTATAACTACCCTTATTTCTCATAACACCGTGCTTAAAATTTTTGAGAGTGCTCAGAGAAATTTGGAAAAAAAAAATAAAAACAATAAATTTTAATGGTAATCATCGAAATAATTTGAATTTTGTTCGAAAAATCAAGTTAAAAAATGGAAGGACCTTCTGAATAATTTTTTTGAATTTTTTTCTGAACACTACATTCAAAAACGAAGAAAATAAAGAAAAAAAAGTTATTGTTTGGACCATTTTTTGACAGATGCTGACAATTCAAAAAAATTCCTTCCACACTTATTGTTTTATGGTTAAAAGAATTTTTTTTTGAATTGCTTTGAAACTTATTAATAATAGATGAACATAAATGATAACTGTTATTTACTTATTTGTTTATTGATCTATCAACATTCTCTACCAATTCCGTGAGAAATCTTTGAGCTTAATGTTAAATTTTTCATTTTTAAATATCTAAATATTAGCTTGTGCTGTATTTGATAATTTTAATGAATTTATAAATCTCGAATTTTTGATGAATTGTGAAAGTTTTCTTCAAAACATATTTTGTTACGTATGTATATTTTCGTTTCTAACCCCGTTTGCTCAAAGCTAGTATGTCAATCCGAGATGTTAGTAATACGCGATTAAATAAGTATTGCTCGTACATTTATATATAAATATATAAGTGTACTAACAATATTTGAATCGCGGATTAAGAATCTTGGATTGAAAAACTGACTTTCAAAAATTGGCTTCAACCTTAATAAAAATGAACAAGGGCCACCTCCGTTTTGAACTAAGCGCGAGCTACCAAAAAGTCGAGGAGGTGCTGAAATTTTTTGAAAAATCTACCTTCCACTCTGGCTGCCAGATGGCATTTTTTTTTTTTTTTTTTTTTTTAATTAAAACGTAAAATTTCAAAATTAATGCGAAGTAAGAATTACAATTATTATTATTGTTTTTTTTCCTTATATATATATATATATATATATATATATATATATATATATATATATATATATATATATATATATATAATTGTAGGATTTACAAATAGCTGCTGATTTTGCATCTCGTGTTGCTAGAGTAGCAACAAAATCACCAGAACTTCGGACGACTACAACTCTACCTGTTTCAAGTTCACAAAGTGATTCATTGAACAATCATCCGAATACTCGTTCACCTAAAAATTCTCAACATTCATCTCAATTAAGCCAACCTCAATATGCAATCTCATCAAATAGTTTTAAAACTACTGTTACTCAGAGCCATCCATCTACTCTTGCTGAAAATACCTCATATCAATGCAATAATTTGCAAAATAATCAGCTTAATATTTCTACAAATAGTAATCGGCATGCAGTAACACCACCTAATTATTCACAAAATATTAACACAAATAGTCAACCCCATGGGAGTACAACCGCAAGTACTCAATATCATGTGTTATCCATTGACCACCAACAAATACCCGTAACAACTAATTGTCATAGCGACGTTTCACCCAGTAAATATCAACAGCCAAATTATACTAGTAGTCAACAACATAATTCATCTGTCAGTCACCAGCCAATTATTATTGTAAGTAGTAGTAATCAACAAAATGCTCCACAAGTTCACTATCAGCAAACTACTGCCATAAATTATCAACAAAATAATTTACCATCAAGTAATCAAGCTGTTATTTCAACTAGTCAACATGGAATTCTATCAGTTAATTACCAACCGATTATCGCAACGTCTAGCCATAATTATTGTGTTGCACCTAATAATTATCAACCACCTATTTCTACAAATAGTCAACAACGTAATTTTTCATCAACTAATGAACAACTTACTTATACAAATACTCACCATCAAATCAGTACAAGTAGTAATCAAAATCATCCATCACCAAGTAATCAACAGCAATCTAATTACAATACAATGTCTAGTCAGTATCATCTTCCACCAAGTAATAGCCAGCAAACTATGACTACAAGTTCTCATCAAAATGTTATTTCTCATAGTAATCAACATAATACTAATCTTCAATCTCAGATTATTTCTTCACAAAGCGGATATCAACATAATATTTCACAAGACAATTGTCGATCAGTTACTGCCTCACAAATTACGTCATCAAATTATCAGCACAACACTCCATTAAATATTTCTCAAAGTAACGTCCCGTCAGAAAATTTTCAACCCATCTCTGTACAAAATAATTTTCAAGTTGATATACAACAGAATAATCATTTACAAAATTATGACGGACGTTCAATTATACAGAATAGTTATCCAAATATTAATTCTCAAAATAGCAACCAAAATTCTAATGCTCAAAGAAATTATCAGAATACATCATTAATGTATCACAATCAAAACAAACGAAGTGGAAGTTATAATAAACCGTCAAACAATTCCAATCGAAAAATACATACAGGAAGAGCTGCTAATATCGGACAACCACCAGCGCCAGTGAGTTCACAGGCTACAATTACGACTATATTAAAACATACTGTAGCATCCGAAGTAGAAACGAAATCTGATAGTAAAGAAGAATCTAAACTCCATCCGGCTGGCCGAGAAAATATTAAACATCAACATACTCATTCCAACATCGTTCCTGTGATTATTCCACACCCTCCTAGACCTTTTTATTCAAACATGTTACAATATGGTCCACCACAACAACCAAGACTTGATTATCGTCACCAATATCATCCAAGACATCAACGTCCATCAAATTATCCAATGCGTCATCCAATTACCCGGGGGCCATCATATCCCAGGAATTCAGGAGGTATTTCTAAAGAGTTACATACGCAACCAAATATTCCTATTGTAAAATCAACTAGCCCGTCTACGGTAGATTCAACAATAAATCAAAAAGCTGTTACATGCAAAATTTCTTTAGAAAAACCAGTAAATCGTCCAGCTAAGCCTGGGGATGAAAATGATAAGCAGACTTCATTATCGAGTTTATCAATTGTTTCAAAAGTTGAAAATATTTCAGAGACTACAGCCGATGTAGAATTACCTAACAAATTATCCCATGAAGTTGATCAGCAAGAAGATTCAGAAAAATATACAACTATTTCTGAATCACCTAAAAAATTATCGCAGTGTTCAGATAATAAACAACAATCACGGAAAAGTTCACCAGTTAATATACCCGCAGTTACTGCGAAACCTTCTATAAAATTAGAGGAATCAAAATCTTCTGTTAAATCAGTGATGGAATCAAATTATTTTGTTGAATCAAAGAAGGAATCAAAATCTCCTGTTGAATCAGAGAAGGAATCAAAATCTTCGCTTGAATCAGAGAAGGAATCAAAATCTGTTAAATCAAAAAAGGAGTCAAAATCTTCTGTTAAATCAGAGAGGGAATCAAAATCTTCTGCTAAATCAAAAAAGGAATCAAAATCTTCTGTAAAATCAAAGAAGGAAGTGGAAGCTAGTAAACAAAAAATACAACCAGAACAAACATCAAAGAAAACGCCTGTCATTGATGTTCCTATATTTTCACAACCAGGAAAAAATGAGAAGAAAAAAAAGAAAACAGCACCACCAGCAGTTGTTGAAATTTCAACAGGGCTTGCAGCCGTGAAAGTAATTACAGATTGTGCGAAATTATTTAAGAAATCGTTGGACAATCCACACCAAAAGCGTCAAACTGTAATTAAATATAAACAAGAAAAATTGAGTTCCGAAAGTGTTTCTACTCGTCAATCTTTCTGTGATACGCCTGCAACTGAAAGTAATAAAGATGTTAATGATAATATAGTTTTAGAAAATAAATCTATAATTTCAGGATCTCCAATTGTACCACCAGTAACTCAACAAGAGAATGACTCGAACAACCAAAAGTCAAAAATTTCAGTATCAAGTACTGGTGATTTAATCAAATCTCGTACTTCAAAAATTTCTGTCATTCAAAATAATTCTGAGCATATTAAGAAAGATTTAGATGAGAGTGGAGAATCAACATCATCGCAGGGAAAATCGGACGAAGAAGTAGAGAATACCCCTAAAAAAGTACTTTATTCTTCAGTTTTATTAGGCCTTAAATTGAAAAATAAACCTCCACTGCTACTTGATTTTTTGAGAGATCAAAGAGCCCAAAACAAGATCTGTTCACCAACTAAGAAATCATCAAAATCTTCACAACTTCCGAGTGATTTGAATCAGCAACAACAATCGCCTTCCCAACAGAATGCTGAAGAAAAACTTAGTACAGTAAAAAGTAAGGAATTATTATATTTTTTTTTAAATATTATAATTATGTTTGTAATAATTTAATTTTTTTATGCATATTTTTATATAAAATTTAAATTTATTTTTAAAAAATTAAAATTTTTTAAAAATTTAGATTTATGCTATACATTAATATTTATTTCACAGATAAAAGTGAAGAAAAAAATGAAAATAAACACCAGGATTTGGATGAAAATCAAAATTATGTCAATAAAAATACAGTTTCGAATACTGATAGATCTTCGACTGAATCGAATCAATCAGAATTACATCAACAATCATTATTAATCATTTCTAAAGTGTCTCCAAGTAAAAATCATGAACTACTTTTAGATGGAAATCAAAAAGTAACTTTAAATAATAATCATGAAGTAACTTCAGATAATAATCAAGAAGTCAATTCCGATAATCCTCAACAAGATCTTTTAGATAATACTAAAAAAGTACTTTTAGACAATAATCTAAAAGTACCTTTACATGATATTGAACAAATATCTGAAGTTCAAAGTCAAGAATTATCAAGTAAAACTCAAGAAGTATCTATTGATGAATCTCAACAAATATTGTCAGACAATACTCAACAGTTGTCTTTAGATAAAGTTGAAACTGAAGTGATCATAAGTGATGTAGAACGTGAATCCAGAGAACAGCACGTTCTTGAATCACTTTCATCAGAAACATTTACATTTTTAAATCCTAGTGTGCTTGACAATGTAGATGAAGATGCAACTACTTCATTAATCGTAACAGAAACTGCAAAATTAGTAACAGAAGTTGTAGTTAATCCTCAAATAATCGATGAAAAAAATCAATCAACGAACATAGTAGAAGATAATAGTCAAACTGCTACCACCACGAAAAAAATTACTTTAGGTGATAAAGATATTGAGATGCCTAATATTATTAATACTATTATCAATGAGACAGAAGAAATGGATAAACTTGTTTCGGAGAAAAATCAAAAAAACATACAAATATCAAATAATCAATTGGAATCCAGTCAGGATGTTATAGCCCATATATTAACACTTGATGTTTCTAGTGATAACACCCAAAGTAAAATTTGGGTTAAAAAAGATCTAATAAAAAAAAATGAAACAACTCCGCCTAAAGAAGCTTCAAATGAATTAAATGCTAAGGATGCATTGAAGAAAAATCAATACGATCGTGAATTTTTAATTTCACTGAAAAATTCACCTCTCAGTCAAATCAGGCCAGCTAATTTACCTGATATGGATGTTGTAAAAACCCGACCAAAAGTAACTATTTCTTTAAATTTACAAAATTTCGACAATTATTTAATTATAAATATATTTAAAGAAATATATTAATTAATTGAAAATTAATTTTTACAGCAAAAAATTAGAGATTCTACTCCCGTCAATACAAGAGCGTTTCCCGAGCCATCATTTAAACCACCTGAATACTTTTTTCCTGGTTCTTCTAGATCGTTCACTTCCAGAGTGGTAATTATTTATAATTCTATTAGATCTTACGACAAACTAAATATTTTAATTATAATTTTTAATAATATTACAAAATGGAAAAAAAAAATCTGGGCATCGGTTGGTCCTACGGGCCAGCCCCAAAACTTCCCGCTCTAAGAGCTCGAAAACACTCGAACAAATACATTTTCAAGCTTGAAGAGCTCGAAAATACCTTTCTTCCTTTTTTTTTTGTGAGATTTTCAAGCTCAAAAGGGTTTTACGTTTTATGTTAAAGTTTAAAAATTTAGAATCCAAAATAATTAATGAATAAGTATATCGTGATACGAGCGACCATGACGATTTTTAAGCAGTCACTTCCAATGTCTTACGTAAAGGAGAACATATTAGTTTTGAGTAATGTTGTTCAGTAATTATGATGTTATTCAATGAAAAAAGCAGATATAGATCTTACATTCATTATTCCGTTGACGATACCACTCGAACGGATTATCTGATTTGGACGTTTGAGGTGGCAATCGGCGCGTTTTATTGAGGTCTAGAGCTAATAAAATTTTGTGAATGATTGGTCAGTCATTTCGACGATATTCGCAAAAAACCGTTTTCTACTATTTCTTCCGTCGACGATATCTCTCGAATAAATTATCCGATTGAGACGTTTAAGGTGGCAATCGGCGCGTTTTATTGAGGTCTAGAGCTGATAAAATTTTGTGAATGATTGGTTTGGTCATTACGATGATATTCGCAAAAAACAGTTTTTTACTATTTCTTTCGTCGACGATATCTTTCGAACAGATTATCCGATTGAGACGTTCTTGGCGTCAATCGAAAGCTTTTATCGAGTTCTAGAGCTGATTAGATTTTGGAATTGATCGATCCGACAGTTTTCAAAATATCCAAAAAAAACGAAAAAAAAAAAATTTTTTTTTTTCGTATTTCTTAAATATCTCAGAGACTATTTGACTAAACGATTCAAAATTTTCTGAAAATCTAAGTTGAGAAGAAATCTTTCGAATACCGCCAAAAAAAAGTAAATCGGTTCATTCATTAAAAAGATATGAGAGGTTTACATCCACACACACACACCCACATACATACATACATACATACATACATACATACATACATACAGACAGACAGACAGACAGACAGACAGACAGACATCGCTCTGAAAATGTTTGAGTAGCATCCTCGCACCTTCAAACTTCAACATATGATGAAAACCCGATTTTTGAAAATCGGGGTGAAACCAATAACTTCCCGAATTTTTTGAAAATCATCGATTTTCTTAGCGGGAAGTTAAAAATTAATTTCATTTAAATACTTTATGACCAACTGATTTTTTTTTCTTTTTAAGGCATTACCATCAAGAAAAAGTATGCCAGGAAATAAATTAAGGTCCACCGAACCTCAAATAATACATGTAAAACTATCGCGGAACGAAGATGTCGAATTACATACAGCTAAAAACGCATGGAAACCATCTGTATCGAAAAAAAATATACCAGTTTCAGATAAAGATGAAAAAACTCAACTGCTTTATAAAAAAGTTCGTAGTGTACTAAACAAATTAACACCGGAGAAATTTGATAAACTTGTTGGGCAAGTAAGAGAATTAGAAATTGACACGCAGGAAAAATTACAAGGTGTTATTAATTTAGTATTTGATAAAGCAATTGATGAACCAAATTTCGCAAAAGCCTATGTTATGATGTGCAGCGAACTAGCATTAATGAAAGTTGATGCTTCAACTGATGAAATTACATCACAAGGCACTAAAACTAAAGAAGTAGATTTCCGCAGATTACTTATTATTCGTTGTCAAACAGAATTTGAAAAAACTGCAGTTGATGAAGCAACTAGGGAAGAAAAAGTTGAAGAAATTGAAAATTGTACAGATGCTACTAAAAAAAAAGAGTTACAGTTGAGTCTTGAAGAAAGTGATTATCTGACAAGACGAAGATCTGTTGGTATTAATAAATTCATTGGTGAGTTATTTAAGAAAAACATGCTCACCAAAAATATAATGTGTCAATGTATTATTCAGCTTTTAAGAATTCCGGACGAAGAAAATTTAGAATGTCTGTGTAAATTGTTAACAACTATTGGCCAAATGTATGAGGAAGAAACAAGTCTTTCAGAATACTTTAAGACTTTAGAAAATTTAATAACTCAACAAGAAAAAAATAAAATTAGTTCAAGAATAAGATTTATGATCCAAGATGTTATTGATTTAAGACGAAATGGCTGGAGACCTCGTCGTAATGACAGCAATCCAAAAACAATGGATCAAATTAAAAGAGACGTAGAAGAAGAACGTCTTAATACAAATATGCTATTAAATACACCTAAAGATATACGCAGGAATGACCGAATTACACCACCAAGTTCATATCGTGGAGATGATCGCTTTACACCCCAAGAATCAAATCGTAGAGATTATTCAACTGATAGAAGACGAAACCGTGAGTTATTTTTTATTCCTGAATAAATCATAATCATATAAGTAAAATTATTTTTGTTTTCTTTTTTTAGGATCAAGCGTAAAACCTGACAGTGAGGGATGGAGTCCATCTAAATATAAAAATAAACCGCGTTTATCAGTAGAAACTGCAAAATTAATACAAAAACCTTCAACAGATGATCAATTGCTGGGTAATAGAAATGTATATAAATGGACACCAAGTACACCATCATATCATACTCCTACTGTAACTTTTAATCCGTACAGCTTACTAGACACACCTAATGTATCTTTGGATCACGATAGAAGATCTGCGTCTCTTGCTGGGTGATTATTATAATTAATATGAATTTTGAATTTATTTTTTTGTTAACTTATAATAATTTATTACTGATTTTTACTATTCAAATCAGTACCTTTTGATGCTGAATTTTTCCGCGTCTCATTACTAAAACAATATATACTTCAAATTTAATAAAAAGTTTTTTGTTTTTTCAAGACTTCTATAACTAAATATTGAGCTCTCGGTGTTTACAGAGACATCCCTTGTAAGTTTACGATAAAAAAATAATATTCCCTATGGCGTATAGACCGAAGCATTTCATCTGTTGCTTCAGAATTAAGTACGTTAAATATCAGACAGTTTTAAAACACTTAATTAAATTCTTGGTAACTTAGTGAAGGGTGACCAAAGTTTTTCATTAATAATTAATTTATTAAAACACTTGGATACTTTCTTACTTACCTTAGTTATTAAAAGTTTTTGTTTTTTTTAATTAATTGAATATCACACTATTTAATATCCTTATTGCCCGGGTTGATCAACTTGCCTCACCTCTTTTACAAACTGTAACTAGAGTAGCCGAAAATTGTCTAGGCTGATATTTGACCGATAACTAGGCCTCAAAATTTGAAAACTTTCTGTTCTATACTAAGTTACTCGATTTCCAGGTCACGTTCAGCTGGCCCGAAAGATTACCGATCAAATATTAATAGCAATTCATCATGGGGAGGTAAAAAATATTAAAATATATAATAAAATTTTTTTTATTTATAAGCAAAAAAAAATTTATTAAAATTTTTTATTATGTTGAAGGACGTAATTCTCAAAACAATCGTAATCAAACAACTGGAAGTTCACTGCGACGAGAAAGCTTATCATTAAACAAAGTCTACTCGCCGAGCATACAGAATCTTCCTATAAACACATTCCAACCAGACTTTAAAGTACCTAACAGTATTTCATCTTTACCACTTTCTCGATCAAGTAGCACTAGTAGTATTGCAAGTAACAAATCGCGATCTCGAAAAACTGAAGATGAATTGGAAAAAGTATTCGAAGAACTTTTGAAAAGATGCATTGATGTAAATAGTACTGAAGAATTTATTGTTGTAAGTAATATTTTATAATAATGACTATTTTTTCTGTAATTATCAATTAAGATATAACTTTTTATGATTTAATTATTATTCATCTTTTTTTTTTTATTTTGTAAAGGACGCGCAAGAAACACTGAATGAGATTTTCGATAGTTCTTCATTTCCGTTTTTTATTCAACAAACAATTGACGCAGGACTAGAACGCACGTCAATAGTTCGTCAAAGATACTCGTCTTTGCTGTCTCATATGATTGAGAAAAAAATGATTACTCTCTCCCTGTTTCAAGCTGAGTAAGTTAATTAATGTTAAAAAATTATATAATCGTATAATATAAATTTTTTCAAATTTAGTGGTTTTTATTTTGAAAAAATTAATTTTTTTTTTTTTTTTTTTTTTCTTTAAATAATTGAGTTCTGTTTATTATTTTATTATAGTAAATATTTTTTAACAAAGTAATTGCATTGATTTTTTTTTTTTTTTTTTAATTTACAGATATAAAAAATTCATTGAAATAGCAGATGAATTAGTAATTGATGTACCTCTGTGCTGGGAATATTTCGCAGAAATGCTATCAGAAATGTTAATATCAGGCACTCATCCGTTTACTGAGTTAAAGCAAACATTATCTGTACTAAAAAATTCAGGAAACTGTGGTAAACTATTAGGATCATTATTATCAATGTTAGGCAAAAGTAAAGGATTTGAATGGGTGATTGATAAATGGGATAAAAGTGGATTAATGTGGTCCGATTTGGTAGATACACAACTGGAAGCAGTTGATAACATTATAAAAAAATATAAATTGGATTTATTCAATGACAGATGCAATAATTGTCTAAACCTGGCCTCGGCAAATGAATTAAATTTTAATGAGATTCAGAGTCATTTAGAAAAACTTCTGCGCGAAAACAAATTTGATGATGCTGTCAGCTGGATCTCTGTAAGTTTGTTTATTTGTATAAATTATTAATCATTATCTACTAATTGATATTAATTAAATTCGAAAAATAGCTTTTTGAATCAAATAAGGACTCATTTATTATTATTAATATTATTTTTTTTTTTTTTTTACAGGTAAACGTTGGTGAAAAATCCAAACAAACACAATTCATAAGAAGTCTAGTTACAATTGTTCTAAAAGTTTCCATTGGTAAAATTACTTTTTTTTTTTCATTCATATTTTTTATCATAATTAAATAATTAGATATTATTTTCTGTCTATTAATTTTAACATTATTTTTCTTTAAAAACTTCCAACTACAATTGTAATATAAAAACAAGCTATAAATTGAATTTCAAAGAATTATTTATAAAAGTATATGAGTTTAAATTTGAAAATATATTTATTGGTTGTTAATTAAAATTTAATTTTATGATTAATTAGAACCACATGGCCAGTATTGGAAACTCAACGAAGAAACATTTAGTAGACTATTGCTTTATATAAGACGTTATGTAGATGCGGATCCACTGTTAGAGCTTCATTGTTTATACGCAATACAATTATATATTGATAAATTAGAACATCCGCAAGGTAAAAATTTATTTTATTTTCTAGAATTTCATGAGCTTAATTTCTTTAATCGTTACTCTTCTATTAGCGTTTTGCCGCTATGTTTTTAATATTGCGATGTTGCCAAGTATCGTAACTATGATTTTTTAAAATTAAAACTATGCAAGCTTATCCGACTAGACAATTGTAATTTTAAACTTCCCGTCATTAAAATTGAAAATTTTCAAACAAAGAGAAGTTATTGGTTTCGGTCCGATTTTCGAAAATCAAGTTTTCATCAGATCTTGACGTTTTGAGCTCCTAGGAAACTATTCCGACTATTTCCGGTTGGATGCCCGCATGCATGTGTGTAAACTAATTTTTGTCGTACGATATCTTTGGAACGAATCAACCGATTTCGACGTGCTTGGTGGCACAATCGAAAAGGCTCATCAAGACTTAGATCTGATTAGATTTTGATGTCGATCGGTCGAGTAGCTTACGATTAATACGAAAAATTAAAATTAAAATTTTTGTTTTATTTTTTCATAAAAAATACTCGTCCGAATTGCCTCAAAATGTGATCAGTTCTAAGTCTTAATGAGCTCTTTCGATTGCCACCAAGAACGTCTCAATCGGTTGATTCGTTCCAAAGATATCGTACGACAAAAATTAAATTTCTTTAGCTAAATGTATTTTCTTTTGGTCGAGAAACGACATAAATATTTTTTGATTTCGAAGAGCTCAAAAATTTGCCAATCAAAATGTTTTCGAACTCAGAAAGTTTTGGGTTGGCCCATAAGGTCAACTGTTTTTCAGTTTTTTCTTTAGAATTTTTGTATAAAAATAAAAATTGTGTATTAAATAAAAATATTTGAGAATGAGATGAATTAAATGAGCTGGAAATGAATCGTTGGTGGTAACTGGCAACACTGCGAAGAAAATCCGAATAAATTCAATACTCGAGTTTACTCGCGTCAGCAGCAAATCGCTGCGTTTCTCAGGTTTTCTAACAAAAAAAATCTGAAAACCGCCTGACTTTGCTTTTCAAGCTCAAGGAGCTCAAAAATATTATTGTCAATCCATTTTTGAGCTCTTCGAGCTCAAAAATAGTAATGTCGCACATTCGATTGCGAAAATTCAAGTAATAAACTATAACAAAAACTAAAAAATATTGAAGTAATATACTATTTTTTAAATTTATATCAGCAATATCTTCGGAAATAATGAACTGATTTTGACGTTCAAAATGGCATTTCACGCAGTTTTCTGACCTCTAACATTGGAATTTTTTTTTTGAAACATTTGATAAATAATATTTTAAGTTATTCGAAATAAATAAAGTAAATCGTAATTTTTCTTATTTTTAATCACCAATATCTTTAAAACTGAATTGATTTTTACGTTCAAGGTGACATTCGACGCTATTTTTCAATCACTAACGTTTAAAAAAACGCTGTCATCAATTAGTTTAACGATTTAGATTTTATCAAAAAAAAAAAAAAAACTTTTTCACAACTCTTTCGATAACGGTTTCTCTTGATTAGATTTTAAAATCAATCTATTGAGAAAATTAGAAGTTATCCGACAAAATTTTTGAAAAAAATTTTTTTTTTTAATATCTCCGAATATACTGTACCGATCATACTCAATTTCTCAAAAATTGTTGGAATTAATGAGCCGCTTCGAACGCTACCTCAAAAAGCCAAATCGGTTCATTCGTTCAAAGGTTACAGAATGTTTACATCCATACGTAAGTGCACACACATACACTCGGACATCATCTTGAAATTAGTCGGAATAGCTTCCTAGGACCTCAAAACGTCAAGATCTGATGAAAACTCGATTGTCGAAAATTGGACCGAAACCCATAACTTCCCTTTATTTTGATAATTTTCAATTTTCTTAGCGGGAAGTTTAAAATTTTTTTTTAATATTTAAAATATCAGAACACTAAAAAGTATAGTAGAAAAACTCATAAAATTTCAAAAGACTAGAAAATTTATTTTCTTTTTAAATAAGCTTTTGATAAAAATTGCGGCGCTGCGCTTATAGCGAGAGGGACGAAGAGTTAACTAAATGTATTTACTAAAAAATTTGTTTCGTTTTTTTCTAGGCGTGCTAGCTCATATAATTGAAATATTAGATGCTGAAAGTATTATAGCTGAAGAGTCATTTCTTAGTTGGCAAAAAAGTACAGATCCTGCAGAAATGCAAGGACATGCAGTTGCTATTACAACTCTTGCGTCATTTTTCCGATGTCTTTTACGTGACCCAAATGATGATTCGGAATATTAAAATTTTCTCGTTCGTTTCTATACTTTATTATTTATATTTATTTATTTTTATTGTGTTTGTTGTTTGTAAATTATATCTTTAAAAAATACTAGTAATTTATATTTAGGGAGATAAAAAAATTTAACTTTGATAACTTATAATAAATACTTAGGTTCCAGTTATATGATATATTATAAAGTATAAAAAAAAGTTATATATTGTTGAAGAATAAATGTATATATATTTTTCTACGATAATGTATCAATTAAGTTTCAGTATTTCTATTGCGATGAATGTTATAGTAATTTCAAATTTTATTTTTTTTTTTGTATCATTAATAATAACATTTAAAATGCTCATATCATTAGTCATAATATTTATTTATTTAATCTTTAAAGAATGTTAAAATATCTTTCGAAACTGTAAATATTTTTTTTTCACTGGAATTAATAAACTATAAAAAAAATTATATAAATTATTTGTCTTGTTCTTGTCAGCTCTTAATAATGTAGGAGTATCAGAATTATTAACTGTTTTTGCTGATGATGATGATGGTCATGATAATAAAGGCTGTCCAATTCTAGAATTCGGTTCTTTTGATAGCCCATTGGGAGGCCGTGGACGAGAAGAATTTCTGTCGGTAGCCAACATGGTCCGGCTTTACTATGGCACCATAGCATTTCAAACAAGAATAATTTCTACGTGTAGATCGTCTGCCGTAATCAGAAATAATTATTTGTCTTCAATATATTTTATTATAATATAATTGAATCAAATAATTATTATAAATAGACGAATTTTTATTGCTTTACTACTTAAAGTGAATGGTCATGTCATTGATCCTCGTCGGTAGACTTAAATTTAACACAAAATCACATTCATCATTTTTTCTTAAGTAATTAATTTTGACAGGTCATAGACTTAAAGTAATGTTTTAAGCCAGAGTCTAAACACAATGAGTAATTATAAAAGATAGTTATAGTAGGAATTTTTCAGACCCAGTTATTAAAAGTTTCTAAGAAAAAAGTACTTACCGAATATTTGTCAAAAATAAATTTAGATTTTAGAACTGACCTGCAATCCCTTTCAAACAATTGCTTCTGTATTTACTTTGACTCTGACTAGAATGAGACAGCCAACGTAGACCAATCAGAACTCGATATTTTCCGATACCTGGAGAACATTCTAGGATTTAATCAAAAGTACAGTTTTCCACCAAGAAAATATACAATTTTAAGTTTCACCGAGACCGAGACTAAAGTCTAAATCCTTACTTCTATTTAGTTACTTCTCTGCTTCGGTTGGAAACACATTGATAGTTTTCTGTAATTTTGAGTAGGATTTTTATTTACTCATAAGTGTATTTCAAATTATTAATTTAATTAATATTCAATTATTCGTTACGTTTTTAATTTAATTGACAAATATTAACCGATTAAGTGACTATTTTAAAGTGACTCGAATATTTTAAATTTATAATTTTCAATATTTTATCAACAACTTTTGAGTCTTTCTACATTTGTTATAAATAAATTTTAAATATGACGATAATGAATACAAGTAATTTGAAATTTAATCAACAACCAAATGGAAGTAAAGTTTATGAACGTGATTTTTTAATAAAACTACGCGATACTCCACAATCTCAAATAAAACCCACGTACCTCACTGAATTCAAAAGTATAAAAAAAAATTTCTATGTACGTAATTTTAATGCAAAGCACCACCATAAATTATTTTCTGAGTTAGCAAAACCATCAGGTTTCCCATTAGTAAGTTATTTTTATTTATAATAAAAAAGCAATTAAAATTAAAATTAATTTTTCGATTCTTTATTATTTTAAAACAATTCCAGTTTGAGAAGCGCAGTAGTTGTCAAGCTAATTCAACTAGATCACAGATACCGAATATGATTCACTTGTCATTGTCACTCAATGAAGCGATAAAATTACATAAATCTACAAATGCCTGGAAACCGACTCCGCTGAAAAATAATAAAACTGCCGAAGATGATGAAAAAACACAACTGCTTTACAAAAAAGTTCGTAGTGTACTAAACAAATTAACACCAGAGAAATTTGATAAACTTGTTGGACAAGTAAGAGAATTAGAAATTGACACGCAGGAAAAATTACAAGGTGTTATTAATTTAGTATTTGATAAAGCAATTGATGAACCAAATTTCGCAAAAGCCTATGTTATGATGTGTAGTGAATTAGCATTAATGAAAGTTGACGTGTCAACTGATGAAACTACATCGTGTAGCAATATTAATTTTCGTAAATTACTTATTACTCGTTGCCAAAAAGAATTTGAAAAAAATAAAACTGATGAAACGAAAAGAGTTGAAAAACTTAAAGAAATTGAAGAATGTATAGATGCTGATAAAAAAAAAGAACTAAAATTGAGTCTCGAAGAACATGATCGTCGGATCAGAATGAAGTCTGTTGGAAATATTAAATTTATCGGTGAATTATACAAACAAAGAATGTTGACTAATAATATAATGAATTTGTGTGTAAATCATCTTTTAAAAACACCTGATGAAGAAAATTTAGAATGTTTATGTAAATTGTTAACGACAATTGGAGAAATATTTGAAGAAAAAAAAGATCTTTCACCATACTTTACTACATTGACAGAACTGATAAATCGAAATGGAAAAGATAAAATAAGTTCAAGAATAAGATTTATGATCCAAGATGTTATTGATTTGAGACGAAATAGCTGGGTTTCTCGTTATGATAATAATAATCCAAAAAATATGGTTCAAATTAAAAAAAAAATTGAAACAGAGCAAATTATTAATTCCCATTTAAATGCGTCATTTAATCCACCGCAAGATCTTCGTTTTAGTAATAGAAAAAAAAGTGGTGAGTATTTTTTATTTTATTAAAATTTGATTATTATTAATTTACTATTGATAAATCTTATCGATGGATAATTTATTTCTTTTTTAGCAATGGGTCCAACAGATGGTTGGAATGTAGTAATTAGTAAAACCAAGCAATCATATTCAATAGAAACTTCAAAATTGAAAATTAATCAAGTTCTTGATCAATTACTGAAATTTATGAATGAAAATAATTCATTCGACAGTATCACTAATTATATAACAGTAAGTATTTTAGTTAATTAAGGGTATTCTCAGACAGTACCCCCCACTTTTTAAATATATGCAATGACTTTCAATTGTCATAACTGTATTAAAATTAAATTAATTAAAAAAAAAAAAAATTTTTAATTTAATTGCAAAAAGGACAACGTATACTGATAGAAGGATTTCATAGTATTTAAGAAATCATTTCTTAAACATCATCAGTATAGAAGTAGTTTCATCGAGATATAGAATTTTTGAAAAATTACTTATAGATGATATAAATTGGGAGTTAAACAAAATTTGTTAAATAAATTTCAGTAAAATCTTCATATCAATTTTTTAATTCGAATTTTTAAATTTTGTAGGCTAAAATTTATTTAATAAATTTCGTTTAACTCCCAATTGATATCAACTGTGAGTAATTTTTTCAAATTCTACATCTCGGCGAAATTACTTCTACGTTGTCCTTTTTTTTAAATTAAAGTTTCAATTTTTTTTTTTAATTAATTAATTAAATTTTGATATGCTTATGACAATTGAAAATCATTGAAAATTTTTTAGAAGTGGGGGATACAGTCTGAATCTTTTAATTTAATTTACAAATTTATACATTTCATTATTTTAGACCAATTTTGGAAAACAAATATTAGAACCGAAATTTTGCAGATGCCTAATCACTCCAATCTTGAAAATTTCTATAGGTAGTTTACTTATTTTTCTTTGATATATTTATTACGTATATTTATTATTTATAAAATTTAATTAATTTTTATTATTATTATTATTATTATTATTATTATTATATATTTAGCAACCCAAAACGGTTCATGTAAACTTAACTCTGAAAAATTTAAACAATTGTTACCATTAGTAACACGGTATACTGATGCTGACCCACAGCGAGAACTTGAAGTCCTTATTGGGATACAACATTTTATTCACAACTTATGGCATCCACAAGGTAAACTTTTTTTTTTTAATTTAAGGTCTTTCTCAGAAAGTGTCCCCCCCCCCCCCCGCCCCACTTTCTAAAAATATGCAATGACTTTCAACTGTCATAAACGTATTAAAATTTTATTAATTAATTAAAAAAAATTAAAGCAGTGATTGAAAAAAAGAACAACGTAGTCGTAATTTCGCCGAGATATAGATTTTAAAAAAATTACTCACTGTTGATATCAATTAGGAGTTAAACGAAATTTCGTAAATAAATTTCAGTAAAATCTTCATGTCAATTTTTTAATTCGAATTTTCAAATGCAGGCTAAAATTTATTTAATAAAATATTATCTCACTGTCTAAGAATGACCTTAACTTATCAAATTTGTATTTTAAATAATTAACTATAAATCGTTTTTTAGGGTTACTGGGCAGCATAATCAAGATAATTTATGACAATAGTATCATATCAGATAAAGCCTTTTTATTATGGCAAAAGTATTCAAATCCTGCCGACTTGGAAGGTCATGCTGTTGTAATAAAATCACTTACATCTTTTTTTGTTAATCTTTTGGAATTCGACGATAATTCCGAAGAATCGGAATAATGAAACGTAACTAGTTTTTGAATTTACTCATTTTTATCGAGTAATTTGTATTTATATTTATCCAGTAAATGTAAATAAATTTTAATTAAATAATGACTTATTATATGATGATAGTAAGTAAAATATTATAGATATTTTAAATTTATTATTTGTATACATTAAATTATATTAATAATTAAAATAAATAAGTCATCATATAAATTTTAATCGTTACTTATTTAATTAAATAATTTTTATGCGGATTCTAAACTACAAGTTGTATTTAAATATATTAATTATTATTTTTATTTAAACTATTAGAATCGGAATCGTACCATAATCATAATAAATTTTTTATATACAGAGATTATGCGTAAGTTTTGAGTTTATTTATGTCGGAAGATTTGCTATATTGCAACTGATGTCTGAATTATTATTATTCAAGTCATCTATTTTATAAGCAAGTCATGCCTCTGTCCCAAGACATAAACAGGACACGATTTTATCTGTTAAAAATAGATAGCCGATATAATAATATATTTACATACGATAATTCTTCATCAGTAAAAATTTTAATAATAAAATATTGATAATATTTAGACGTCAAAAAATTTTTAAGAATTTATTCATATAAAAATATTTGGCATATTATTGGGTTGTATCATTTTTTTTTTTTACTAAATCAACCAGTTGACGATATCGTTGTTGGCACTCCTCCTATAAATATAAGAATACCAAGTTAAAGATTCAGTTATTATTGATTTTTATTTTTCTTAATTAATGATTAAGATATTATTTGTACATACTTTCGTTTTTCCTTCGATACAATTGGCTATTTTTTCCCACCTATCGACAGAAGAACTTTTTGGATATTTTAGTAAAGCAGTTTCTAGTGCTTTTTGTTCATCTTGGCTCCAAACTACTTCATTTTCAGAAGTTTCTGCTCGTGTTTTAATTTTTTTTGGCTGCTCAACGGGTAAAGATTCTTCAGCAGTTTGATTAGGTTTCAAACCTTCATCTTTTATTTTTTTTGCCATATGTGTTACTTCATTGACACTGCGATTCATAGCTTCAGCTATTTTTTCCCATCGATCGGGTATACCTCCAGGATATTTTTTAACTAATTTTATTAATTCTAATATATCATCATCAGTCCAAAGACCACCCGTGTATTTAGGTTTTTCATAAACATGATTGGCATGAATATTATCTCTTTTTTTAAACTCAGTAGAATTATTACCACTGTGTTCTTGTGGCATAAAACCTGCACGACGTCGCCTAGGGCCTCTTGGCACTGGCTCAACTTCTACCTCTTCATTTTCTTCAGCTCTAAAACAAAAAACGAAAAAATAACGTTCGCATACAATGTAAATAAAAATAAATGAATAATTTATTGACATAAAAATAAATTACAATGCTGCTTCCTCTTCTTGTTTTCGTCGTTTTCGTTCTTCAATCATTTCTTTTATCGCACGTATCGTTGATGGAATTCCTACAATTGATGCTACAGTCCAACACGGTAATTGAAACGGCAATGTATTCCATACACTAGGCGTTGGAATTTTTTCAAGAATATCTGCTAAATCTGGTACTTCCATTTTACCTTTACGGTTTTTTTTTTGTAATTTTTGTAGTTTACTACCCAGTACTTGTTCCTAAAAATATTTATTTAAAAAAAAAAATTTCAATCCAAATAATACAGAATTATCAACATAATTATTTAAATTTAAGAGATCATTAGGTATTTTATTTTTTGTTATAAGAAATAATTATAATATAATACAATTAAATGAATGTTTTTCTTATAAATTATATTCTATCATACATTTTATTTCGATTATAAATTTATTATTCTCAATAAGTACTTTATATTTAACTTTAAATAGCTTGGAGCTATAAAACATCGATAAGTAATAAATTTTATCGCTGCTTTAAAAAACGGTATAAAAATTAATTCCCTAAAATAAAATACTATATATATATAAATATATGAAAATAAATAAACGCATTATTATAAATATACCAAATAAATTTTAATATAGTTAAATAAATGAATAATAAAATATACCCATAATTCTAAATACAAACAAAAATTGAACGTTTAAAAAATAAATGAACTAATAAATATATCTATAAATATAAAACTCATTAATAAATTAACAAGAAACAAAGAAACACTGAAAATAAACATCTCTATAATAAACAGAGCAAAATAAACTTGAGAAAGAGAGAGAGAGAGAGAGAGAGAGAGAGAGAGAGAGAGAGAGAGATAGAGAGAGAGAGAGAGAGAGAGAGAGAGACTAGTGATTGTGGTTGAGAGTTGTGGTGATAAAAAAAAATGTTAATTTAATAGTAAAATGCTGTAGCAAGATTATTTACAAGACAGAGCATTTAGGTCATTGAACAAATACTTTTTAAAAGTAAAATTTACTTACATACGTATATCGTTTTTCAAAATAAGCAGCCCATGCCACAATATATTGACCAATTGTTATAACGATAAATAAAATAATACTCATTTCCAATAATCCCATTTTTCTTACGTGACGATAATAATATACAGCTGATCGCCAATTTGGCAATCCGTTAACGAGAACATTGTCATAATGTTTTCGTTTATTTGTATCTCTTAAAACATCATACACTGAGACTAACTGAAAATTTTTAAATTATTATTTATGATAAATATCTTAAATTTAATATTTTATTCAAATACTAATTTATTATGAAAGTGAAAGCGACAAAGTATCAACAATTGTGTTACTTTTAAATTCATACGAAGAGTTGATATGAAAAAAAAAAAAACTATAAACTTTGAATAAAAATATAAGTAATTAAATTTACTAGTCAAATAAATGAATAAACTATTAAATAAATGATTGAGATATTTGATTAAATTATTAAACAATGTGAAATTAAAAATAAAATAATACACATACATTTCTAAATTTAACATCAGCATCAGGTGCATCGTTTTTATCAGGATGTAATTGTAATGATAATTGCCGAAAGGCTTTTCTGATACTCGTTGCATTGGCATCCTTTAATAAAAAATAAAACAAAAAAAAGATTAGATATTCAATATTAGTAATAAGTTACTACTAATAACTTTTTTTTAGCAATAAATATATATTTTTACCTGTGTTACACCGAGAAGTTGATAAAAATTTTGATTTACTTCTTCAACAACATCAAAAACTTCTAATTCATCGTCATCCCAAGCAACAGAAACATTACATATGTTTAAAAATTGTAGAGTAATCAAAATAATAGCTATAAACTTCATCTTTTCTTATTTAAATTACAAACATATCACCAAAATCTATAAATTTATTAATTAAATTACAACTTGATAAATAAATAATGGTATGTTATTATGAATAAATAGACAACTCAATTTATTTTTAAGCAATGAAAATGAATAATCGTCAACACTTTTAAATGCCACATTGTCATATACGAATTGTCATTTACACGTTTACTTTTCTCCAACACTCTCTGAGGGCTCTGAGAAACTATCGGAATTTTTGATTCGTGCTATGAAAAATAAATTACCTCAAAACCCAACATGTGGTGATTACTGACTTACTACTACCTACAGTAAATTGTAAATTCAAAAGTATTCAGAAGTATTTTTTTTAAGTGAGGTTAATTTTCATCTTCATCACAACTTGTTTATGGTTTTTTTAGTTGGTACCATAATGTGAATATAATACCAACGTCGTCAACTTGGGTGATAAGACATGCACTGTTGATAAAATAGTTAATTATGATTATTATATTACCCTGATAGCCACCCTGGGTCGGTACAGTTTTGCCGAAAAACTAGTTTCAGTATATATACTGCAGTGCTGCCAGAACGTGCGATATTTTTACCCCTTCCAGAGGGCCGTGCGCGCGATGCACACACGCAATTATGTCTATCGGTGTGTCGGGAAACCGAAAGAAGCCGAGAGAAACCGAGCGCTGTAAACAAGCGGAGGAGAAATGTTGCTCCCACCATGCGTCGTTTCGTACCCGCTTTGAGTTGCGTGTTCAAATCCGCACTCGAATTTGATTTTTTTTTTTTTTTATTATTTTTTAACGTAATAAATTTTTAAATATTTATTTGTTCAAATTTTTTAATTAATTGATAATTAAAAATTTTTTGAACTAATTTAAATGGCTGTAAAATAGATAAATAAATATTAAAACATAATCCTCTCATTGTACTTTTATTTAATAATAAATTTTAGATTATTAATTGTAATTTTAATAAATAATTATTATTAAAAGTCATTTATTATTAATATTAGTTATTAGTTTTAAATGTTACTTAGAGTTTAAAATACAATTTTTATAAAAGCTGTTGCATTTAATCGTTTTTCTGATTCTGTGGACGTGCGACAATGTTTTTGTTTCAGGAGCTTCAAGTCGTGTGTTCACAACCGCGACTGAGTCGAATTTTTTTTTTTTAAACTACTTAATAATTAATTATTTTCTAATTATCTTTAACTAATTTTTACAAAAAAACTTATCAATATTATTTAAATAAATAACAAAACGCAATTTTTAGACATTATTTATCGTTTTTTATCATTTGTATACTACTATCCGTAGTTCTAATGGTTAATTTATTATTATTAATAATTTAATTATATATAATAATATAATTATATATTATTTATAATAAATATTAGACTTAATTCTTACTTGAAGTCTAAAATACGACTTTTATATTACTTCACGTCTTATAATTCTAAGTCCGATCAATGGACGCGTGCTATCGTTTTGGCATCACGTTCGCAGATTCGCGTGTTCGATTCCGCGACCAAAAATCAGTTTTTTTTTTTTTAATTCGAATTTTTTTTTCTTTAATTTGATAATTTTAATGACATAGGTTTCCACATCACCCATGAGGTACTGTGTATCATGATGCGTTCCCGTCTTTTTTTTATGGTGGGTCCCCCAGAGGCCTATCAACCATAATATAAACCCGAAAACTCAAAGAACGTTAACAATTTTTTAAATGATAATAAAATTAATATTAAATTGCAAAGCTTAAAGCTGTTGCATTCTTATTAAATAAATAAAATGATTAAAGCTTCAAACAGCAGACTAGAATCAGGTGGAAGCAGAGCTGAAGGCTTTACCTTCTTCTTAAAATAAATAAATTCATTAAAGTTTCAAATATTGCACAATACTTATGATACATCGGAGCTTAAAGCTCTAACTTTATAATTGAATATTTAATAATTTTAGTTTTATTAATGGACGAATAATAAACAAAATAATAATTTTTAATAAAAGTTTTCCACAGGGAAAAAGCTGAAAAAAAGTTGACGATTAATATGAAAATTAAATAATTTAAATTTGATTAATATACGCGAATAAATAATTACAATAATAGTTGTCTAGAGTGGAAAAAGCTGAAAATAAGTCGATGATTTTCACGATTCATCCATTTCCCAATCGTCACCACTATCATATGCCTGTACATTCATTTGTTGAGACTGGGGCTTCTTCTTTTCGGTATACAATTTGGAAGGTTCCATCATTTCCACTAAATTTTTGTCAATTGGCATTCCTTTCGCAATTAATTTTTTCGATTTCAAGATCGATCTTATAACGCAAAGCGAATTCAGACCTTGTGAATTTAAACTGTTCCTTTTTTTGGTTTTAACGTCAGGTATCATTGATATCAACAGCTTTGCAATTTAATATTAATTTTATTATCATTTAAAAAATTGTTAACGTTCTTTGAGTTTTCGGGTTTATATTATGGTTGATAGGCCTCTGGGGGACCCACCATAAAAAAAAGACGGGAACGCATCATGATACACAGTACCTCATGGGTGATGTGGAAACCTATGTCATTAAAATTATTAAATTAAAGAAAAAAAAATTCGAATTAAAAAAAAAAAACTGATTTTTGGTCGCGGAATCGAACACGCGAATCTGCGAACGTGATGCCAAAACGATAGCACGCGTCCATTGATCCGACTTAGAATTATAAGACGTGAAGTAATATAAAAGTCGTATTTTAGACTTCAAGTAAGAATTAAGTCTAATATTTATTATAAATAATATATAATTATATTATTATATATAATTA